>OY735208.1:65160458-65225458 GCA_963457665.1 Thysanoteuthis rhombus
CTGCAAACGTGACAGTCTGATGCTCACAATGATTTATCATTTTGGAGGGTCGACTAATTCGGATAATATATAAACTAAAGTTGAATCAAACCTTTGTTTTGGAACCGACCTTAATGCTGGCATATAAGGTTTGAAGATCAAATACAGGTCAGGCCTTGACAATACAGAAATTTTCGAATAAGATAAATAATCGATAAACCCTTGCTCTCTCTGCATTGTTATATTCTGCAAGTGACAGCTGACAAAGCAGTCTTGGAGACTATTTGGTCGCGTAATGAGTTCGACCCTCACCAACTTCACTAAATTTTGGTACTCAATCAGCTGAATAAGGTTTTGTCTTCTCAGGACTTTGCAATAATGATTCAACAGTTCTCTCTGAAAGTTGTCATGACTAACTTTATTTCTACATGGCTTATACCATGAACTCTATTCTCCCTGTATCCTTCATATTAGCTTGTGGGACTCCCTGAAAGAGCTTGACATCTTAATATCCACGGTTTTTCTATCTTTCTTCGATCCTCACTTCGCATTACTCGAGAATGAGGAGACAATATTAGTAAACACTTATCTTCAAAACTAAAACAGTTTGGTATGTACTTATGCAATGCATAGATTGTAAGTTTTATTGTTTGAAATAATTTGATTGGCTCTAACTAACCAATGAGTTTGGATGTATACCTTTAAAAATATGCGTTTTTATTTGAACTGAGAGTTGATTTGAAAAACGTTCAACTGGGGGCATTGCAGACTCTGATCCACTACTGCAAAGAGCTAGTATGGGAAATTATATATATTTACAAAGTTTCATGCTTTTAACCAAAAGTGCATTTTTTTTTTTGGCTTATCAGCCCGCTATAAGGCAACCCATCTAAGAGATTGCTACTTTGACAGGAAAAAAAAACTACAGTTTGGAAGCTTCAATAAGATTGGGCTGGGGTAGCAATTTTATCCAGTGGAAAAAAATACTTGCTACTGAAAATGCACCTAAGTGGTTGCAGTCATGTATTCCACTAGGAGTCTACAGGAATGAAGAAATATATCGGCCACCTGCTGCAAAGATATTTTGAGCAAGAATTCCCACAAGACCATTGCTAATGCGATCTTCTCTGGGCAGTATATTTTTTTCATTTACAGGTAGAACATGTTTAGCAAAGTATCGATCGGAAAAGATTCGAATACTTCATTTCAATATCTTACATTCATTTAAGAATGACGAATATCATCAATTGTATCTCTGCCAGCATGAGACGTAAACATACACCTTATAAACGAAGGTAGATTGACCAGACAATCTGAAGATAATATAAGTACAATGCAAAATTTTGCTCAACGGTTTCTTCTCACTCTGCACTAATAACTGTAAGAGAGACCATCTAACAGAAGATTACTCTAACAGAAAAATACATCCTACAGTATCCGTTATAACTGGACCCTATTCCATGTAAAGTTAGTGGCTGATAAAACTGCTTCTGAGTGGTTGCAACTATGTACACGACAACGATAAACACACACACACACACCCACACATACATACACACACACAAACACACACACATCTATATCTATATCTATATATATTATATATATATATATATATATATATATATATATATATATATATATATATATATATCTAAATGCATATATATATATATATATATATATATATATATATATATATATATATATATATATATATATATATATATATATATGTATATGTAGACCCAACAGACATATGATAAGCAAACTACTCTACGGACTAACACTGTGTGATTCTCAGTTTTGGGGGTTTTGTTTTTTTTTGCTTATTCTCCCTGTGGATCATAGAGCTTCAACCCAACGTGTCTAGAGACTCTATCTGACCAACTTCTCACAGTTTTGCCCATGTCAGTTTGTAGTCCTCTCTTAGTCTTGACTGATATTCTCCATATCTCCCTGATTCCACTTTTCTATCCTGTATTCGCCAGCATTGTTAGAAGTTATTTCAGCAAACAGGTTTTCAGTAGGCTTCCATCAGCTAAAACAAGTTATGTTTAATAAATATTGATCTCAAAATATTCGGAGACTTGATTTAGAATTTTTACATTTATTTCAGTATCCCAAATTTAATTATTTGTATCTTTGCCTGCATCAAACTGTAGCATAAATCTAATAAGCCAACAACTCTGTTAAATATTTTGTGCAAAGATTGACAGGAGGAGCCAATAATATCTGCAAAGCCTCTTTCCCAAAATCAACAATAGTACCGATCCACGTATAAAAGGAATTGCATTTTCATTTGATTAATGTTCCTTCGTTTTCCAACCAATCTGAGATGTATCGAAGCAATCAAACCAACTGTCAGTAGACGCTTCTCATCTCTTAATAAAATGGATAATCTTTCCAAATAGAGGCGTTAGTTACCAAAGAATATATTAAAATATTGGCAACAGATTCTCAATGTTTTCTTTTTATTAGCGATTGATAAATGGACGTACATAATCCTCCCCAAGTAATGTCTATGTATGTATGTACCTACGTATGTATGTATGTTTGTATGTATGTATGTATGTATCTATCTATCTATCTATCTATCTATCTATTAATCAGAATGGATAGATAGAGAAATAGATAAATACATAGATAAATGAATTTTCTGTTTCCATCAAATTTATTTCAGTACTTGTCGTTTAAGTAGCTGGTGAGCATCAAATATTATCCCAGAGATTTTTTTCTTGGAAAGGCCTTAAATTATATGCATTGCCATACTTCGTTGTCTTGGAATTTCTTTACATGGATGTTGTTGAGGTGTTGATTACAAACATTCAAATTTTCGCCTTCTACATAAGCACATCAATAAGTCCGTTGCATATAACATCCAAAACAATCATTTTTTGACATAATCTCCTCTTCACAGTTATATATATATAAAGATAAATGAAGTTTATGTTGTGAAAATTCGGATCAACATTAAGTTGAAAACTAAGTTTTAAAGTACAGATGTATTGATCTATTCCCCTATGTATCTATACCTACATAACTCTCTCTTCCCCTTCTCTCTCTCTCTCTCTCTCTCTCTCACTCTCTCTCTCTCTCTCTCTCTCTCTCTCTCTATATATATATATATATATATATATATAGATAGATAGATAGATAGATAGATAGATGGATATGTATGCATGTATGTATGTGTATGTGTGTATGTATGTATGTATCTATCTATCTATCTATCTATCAATCTATCTATCTATCTATACTACAAAAGTAGCTAGAATGTATTCTAAAGAATCGCAATCAATTAATTTCACATTATAGCGACAAAATAGAGTAATATATGATCAGCAATTTATACCTTGCGCATTTCATTGCAGAATTGAAACACACCAAATTGAACTTAATTGCATATAATTCGGTTCTCAAAATTCTTTGCACTGAAATCTGTAACGTTCTAACTGTAATAGAGCATTTGATATAATCTTCAATTTTCCAGATCAAGTGAATGCGTTCTGTGACTTTCAATTCATGAATCCATATTTCATTTCTGTCTTCCAATTATTTCTGCTTGCAAATTGATTGATTATACCTGAAACAACAATTTTCTCATAATCAAGTTATAGCAAATTTCACCTAATCAGAGAGGTGAAAGTTTAGAGGACAAGTTAATGTAGGAAGAGGCACGGGCAGTGTCAATATTAGAAAATAGTGAGTGTTTGTGTGTGAAAGAAAGGAAAGAACCGAGTAAGACAATAAAACAATACGATAATATAAAAAGCTAGAAAAACAAAAGAAAGAAAGACAAAAGCATGAAGATCAATGGAAAGAAAAAAATAACTCCGTGAGAAGAAATGAAACAAAACTGATTCAGCGTGAAGATATGGCAAATTATAGAAGAACGATCTTTTAAAAAATCAGCCTACTGGAATGATGGCAAATATATGGAATCTAAGTCTGCACGCAAAATTAGATATGAAGTCTCGTTAATGACTGAGAAAATATAACTGTAACCCAGAAAAAATATTTCGAACAGTAAAAGCCTTAATTAAGATTTATTAAGTTTTCAGGCGTTGAATCAATAAACGAAAAACTGAAAATTATATGAATTAACCTAATTACTAATCAACATACTAATGGTATAGATTTGAAATGTTGTCTTCAATAAACCATTATAATGTATTAAATTCAAAATAAAAAAATATCCAAACAAGAAAGTGTTTCCACAAATAAATGGAGAGGTAAAATCTATATGTTGATTTTTAAGGACTCATATTTCTACTAGCTAGACCAGTGGAAATTCCGTACATGTTGCCAACTGAGATTATCAGCTCATTCTATAAGTTGCCGTCTTCAATTTTTGTTGCCTGTTCATGATGTTTCCTTTCTGTTATAAAAACAGGGATCATTTTAATTTGCATCTACATAACTTTCCTTTTTACCTTCTTCAAGTCTGCACCATTACTGAACTTTCTGTTCTACTCTCTCCTTTCCTGCTTTATCAATAAACTGCCTGGCTCTCTCGCCATAACTACTCAGGCATATGTTGGAGGGCCTAATATCAACTCAATGGATTTATTGTTGGGGCAGTGTCTTCTTCAATATTTTGTCCATATTCAAGTCTACTCCTATCTCGAGATAATCTTTTCTGGACCTCATCTCAAGCCCTGCCAATATTTGGAGTAGGTGTTAAAATAGGATTCGGGTCAAAATATTTTACAAGTCACATTGTCCTACATGGAGACCTTTTATTACACCAGGATTGCTTGATTTTTCGACGTCCAAGGCCAATTTTATATGCTCTCGGGTCCAAATTGAGTAACCAGTAACGAAATAATCGAATGACTTAGAATCAATCATTGAAACAAGCTTGCAGGAAAATGTATCAAATAATTTATGAATATCCTATTTTGCCCAACAGAACAATATATGGTGTAAGATCAGTAAAACCTTGGGGAGCGTGTCGGACAGGAACTGCTTCAAAACTATTTTAGTCCTTGCAGCTGCTGCTGATAATGGAAGGAGTAGATCAATGCACATGTCACATTGCAATGATCAACAAGTTAATCTTTTTGGCTGATGTTGGTTCAATCCTCATTAGATTTTCCTCTATCGATGGTTTGATACCAACTCATGTTAACTACGTTAAATATTACAACTACTGATGACTATGATAATAATAATAATCAACTCGCCCAGAAGGAATACAACCACATACACGGTAGAGTAGCAACAATGATACCCTGGGAACAAAGTAAACAAATGGGATTCAACCACGTGGAAAAGTGGTATCAGCACAAACCACAGGCAATCCTGGAGAATGACAACCACAAACTACACTGGGACTTTGACATCAAAACCGACCACCTCATCCAGGCAAGAAGACCAGACTTGGTAATTGTAGACAAGAATAAGAAGACCTGCCAAGTAGTAGATGTGGCAGTACCTGCAGACCATACAGTAAAGAGGAAGGAGAGTGAATAACGGGAAAATACCAGGACCGAGCGAGAGAACTAAAGAAGATGTGGAACATGAAAGCCAAGGTAGTGCCAGTTCAAGTGGGCGTACTGGGAACTGTTCCAAAGACACTGAGGGTGAGACTGGAGGAGATCAGGATAAGGGGAAGGATTGAGATTGTACAGACCACGGCACTACTGGGAACTGCACGGATACTGAGGAAAGTGCTAGAAATATAAAGACTGCAAGGTTAAATGTTAACAGTGACCCAACAGAGAAAGGGAAATGAAAGCAGAAATGTAAACTGCAGCAATGGCATGAGAGGAAAGATATTAGCAAAAAACCTGAGGAGACTTATTGTCACTCAGCCTTCAGCAATGACCACTGGGCAACTGGTATAAAACTATAAACCGTAGTATTAGTGTGGCCTAAGGAGAGGAGGGCTGGAGACTTGAGAAAACTTGCTGTCACTCAAACTCCAGCGGTTACCACCAGGCAACTGGTGTGAGATTGCAAATAATAATAATAATGATAATAATAATAATAATAATAATAATAATAATAATAATAATAATAATAATGATGATGATGATGATGATGATGATGATGATGATATCAAGAAAATAGTAATAATGGTAAATAGACAATCAAAATAGAAAGAACCTGAGCAATAGAATAGAGGCCATCAATTCAGCAGCTGTTTTAGGATCTCAGTATAGTTTTAACATCGTCGATCGTAATTTCTTTAGATATCTAAGGAATGGACACAAAAACTAGCAAATTAAATGCACTGCCCTATGGCTACATTATACATTACCTGCCAAGTAAGAAAGGTGCCAGATGCTCCATTCAACTAGAACAATCATTCATGACAACCACCATTGGTGTTGAAATCTACATCCAAACAACCGATTGCTGAAAAACACAAGAGTAGCAAAATACCAACAATCCATTACAAAGGAGGCAAAATAAGTACAGGAAAAATCTTAAAACTAAATAAAGCAGCCGAGAGACTAAACTGGAAGGAACGAAAACCTACGCTAGCGTTGACAAGAGGAACTACCCCACGGCTCATCGCCGTTTCGTACAAAAGGAGTTGGTGTAGATCAGAATAAAACCCCTCCAGGTGTTGCCAGAGCCGGATTTAAAGACCGAAACAGAGGGTTTCATAATGAAAGCCTTGGTCCAGAGCCTGAATTAACGAATCTACCTGGCTAACTTGCTAAGATATTGTACTGATCCTAAATGTAAACTCTGATTATAAGACCTAAACGATGAACAACATAGTAACCGGGTGTTCAGTCCTTGCAGCAAATGAATGTAAAATGAGGCACAACAGAAAGGGCAGCACCAACACTAGAATATTTGCAAATATCATGACGCCCCATATGCTAAGGAATGGTACGAACTCCGACCTGAACAAGTCACAGAAGTAAAAGATGTTACGATAGTATGCAACCTCAACAAACATGATTGAACTGCAAACGCCAACAAGACACATATTATAGTGGAAGAATCTAAAGAGAAATCGTACTTCTTCGTAGATATGATTGTCATAGAGTTCAAAGACATTGCCGTCAAGGAAATCGAAATACTCTCAATTCATAAAGACCTTGGAATAGAATCCAGTAGAATCAGGAACCCAAGGACCAAATAATACAGATCGTTGTTGGGGCCCTCATAATACTTGGAAAGGAACCCGTGAACAAGCTGACAGAGTTCCGGAGGACATCAGCATATATGAAATACAGAAGATAAACCTTAACTCCACTGTACACTCAATTAGAAATTTCAGGTCAATGTGATTGTAAATACTACCCTCAGCATACATCAGTTCATTTATAGATATGTATACATAGAGAAATATATTTCGGAAAGTGTTGCACTGTCTATATATGCAACCCCCTCCTTATTTTCCTCTCTCAGAATCCCGGACTGCCATAACTTATGAGGTTGGCAGGTTTAAGTCTCTGGCAATGACCCTGCTGGTGACTTCAACTGAGATCAACAACGACAACGACGACGATGATGATGATGATGATGATGATAAAATGGTAATGATGTCTACAGCACTAAATGTTAGCAGTTGCTCAACAAAGGAGGAAGGAAAACGGTAGCAGAGAGCTGGCGTGAGAGGCGAGGGAGTGATGGGATTTGGGATGAAGATCTGAGGAAAGTTCCTGTCTCTCAGCCTTCAGCGATGACCACCGGGCAACTGGTGTGATACTGTAAACCAAAGTATTGTTGTGGTCTATGAGAATGTGAAGAGGAGGGCTGGACACTTGCTGTCACTGAACCTCTGTAGATAACCCCCAGACAACTTGTTAGAAATTACGAATAATAATAATAATAATAATAATAATAATAATAATAATAATAATAATAATAATAATAATAATAATAATAATAATAATAATAATAGCAGCAGCAGCTGCAGCAACAACGATTCTATGAATAGTTGAGTAGAAAGATGAATCGTTGTGGAAGTGATTCTGGGGTGAGGATTTGTAAATTTAAACAGAGAGTTTTTTGGTTGCTGCTCAAGACCAAACAGTAGATCTTAACCCAGGAGAGAAGGGGATATATCACGCATCTTCAAAAAAGGAAAGTGCTGATCGTGCAACAAAAGACTCTAAAAGTTGTAAAATTTTGCCTAAAAAAGAATCCAAGCTAATACATGACATGCCTGTCTCAGTATGCTCCGAATGCTGTGTAAGAAATATAGCTGTAACACAACACATGAGTGACACAATCATATACCAGAGACTGTGTCAGATGGAACAAAATATTTTTTTGGACTTTATTTACACTGGGATAAGGCGATTGAATACCGTAGATCCGACACCATTGAGCGTGATAAAAATAAAGCAGATTGTCCCATAATTGATCTTATAATATCCACACACAAAAATATTGCTCACAAAGGTTTTTTTTTTTAATTGCTAACTAGAAAGTGAAAGTTCCAAGAATATGAAGGTGACCCGTAGCAAAAGTGGAAATCATGCCAGCTGTAATTGGATCATTTGGCTCGATGTCGTAAGAGATATCATACCATATTGAACAGTTAGACATTAAAAAAATTCCCTCCTGAGAACAGCTCACTCTGGAGCAGAAGCATTCTCTGTGGCCTATGGTGGAGGTTTCGCAACCAGCCTACGGATTGAACAATCTGTATGCATATTGTGACTACTTGTGACTACTACTACTACTACTACTTCTACCACTGCAAATAAAAATAATAATAATAATGATAATAATAATAATTAGAAGAAGAAGAAGAAGAAGAAGAAGAAGAAGAAGAAGATCTTACATCCCAGAAATGACACGGATGAACTCTATATGAAGAGGAACAAAGGTGGTAGAGGACTCATCAGCATGAAAGACTGAGTCTCGAAAGCTAAAACAGGATAAAAAAAAAAAATGCAGAACAAACAAATCAATTCAACACAAAAAGTGGGGCACAAATACAAGATTTGTGTGTCATAACCGGCAGGTTTCCCCTTGTTAGTCACCAGGAGGGACCTGGTCGTCCTTCTGTGATTGCTGGCTAAAACCCCAGCTCGTATACCGTTAATGGCCTTCAGGAGGGACACAGTCGATACCAAGCAACCGTTGGCGGATACCCCAACTCACAACTCACTAACAATACCCAGAAATGATACAGTCACCATCAAGAGGCTGCTACCCCGTATAAAAGGAGGAAATTGTCAGGAGAGAAGAACAGGTTAGTAGTATATGCTACTTCAAAAACACCTGGTGCGGTATTAAAGGGAATCGAGACTGAACAGCAAGAGCTCTACAATAAAGCAGTGACAGAGGAAGGTGACCCACCCACCAAAAAACAAAAACTTTCGACACTATCAACAAAGTAAATGTCAAAACTGAAAGAAACACGAACAAAAACCAAACACCTGAAGAAAGTCACCCACCAGAGAGAGACAACGACACCCCAACGGGGGAGGAGAAGACTCAGATACTAACTTTGAAAGGAATCATGCCGGGAGAAAAAAAAAGATGCTCCAAACTTTTAAAAACAAGGACAGAAAAAGTTCGTGGAAGTGAGCAAACATGTCAACTGCCTCTTGCAGCATATTGAAACTAACGGCCTTTTGGAGATCAACAACCTAAGAGAGATACAGGCAAAGACGCCAAAAAGACCAACAAGTACTGGAACAGCATATCAAAACACCTGAAAAGATACAACGAAACCCTGGAATCGTTGGAGAACATGGAAAGGGAACTCAAAGACATGGACAATGGAAAACCAATAGTTTTGAATGATACCACATAGAAACACGCTCTCAGAAAAACTGTCAACTGAAGAGAGCCGGAACCTGACGGGATCCACGGATATTGGTTTACGAAATTCGCCACACTACATGACCGACTCACACACTTATTCCAATGTTGCATGAATCAGTCATCCAAAAAGACCCTGAAAATGGGGAAGTAATGTTTAAAGTAATTATAGGCCAATCACGCTTATCAAACCGTAGAAACAAACTGAAAAGTGGTCTAGACAAGAACCTCAGTAAAAAAAAATATCTCATACATAACATACGTGTTCAAGACAGAGGCATAACAGTCAAAATCGAAAACACAAACCTTTTACTTAGAAAAACGAATCTCCATGAAGTCCTCCGAGATGCAAGCTCTCTTCTCATGAACATGAACATCTCATTTGTCTTGAAAAGAAAGTTTCCCAACCAATGCATCCACCAGATAGTCCCCTATGGATCAGAAACATGGAACCTAACATAAATATTGACTCTAAAACTGAGGACCATGGAACATGTACAAAAGAGAAACTTGCAGAACTTGCCATGGAGATGTTACAAAAAGCACAATATACGATAGAAATTTAAGGAGAGTCAGGAAAATCAGAGAAACTATTTGAAAACTCAAATAATAATAATAATAATAATAATAATAATAATAATAATAATAATAATAATAATAATAATAATGGCTTGATTGGAAAGAAAGGTAATTTATTCGGAACTTAGCAACTAGACACGATTCCACCAAGCGAAAGCAATGCTAATAATCTTGAATCTTCAACAAATTGAACATTGTCAACGATTTATGATTCTCGACTTGTATTTCTTTCATTTTAAACTCATTTACTTTTAGTCTCAACTTATCAAACAATCATTGCACAACCATTGGTATTCGATATCGACTGTAAATACTGAGTAAGCCCTTTGTTTATTTCCGATTTGCACTGTTTACCAATATCCGCATAGGACTGAGTTGTTGCTATTGAAATGAAGATGTCAGAATTAAAAATCATCACACACGGAAGTAAACACACACAAACACACACACAGAGGTAAACACACACAAACACACACAAGGAAAAAATACACATACACACATAGACATAGACACGCACTGGCACACACACACACATACAAACGTCCACACGTACACACACACATATGTATATATAATTTAAAATGCGCCCTTTTTCAAGAATAACATTTGATGAAGGAACATTGATAAACTAAGTAGAGTGATTTATCTATTTTCATTAGATTTAAATAGAAAAGAGCGTAATATGTTAATCATGACATTCAGAGCAATGTACTAAAGATTCGAATGAAAATCACCCGACACGTGTTTCTTGGTACAACCATGCATAAAGAGTTGTGGATTATTTTTAGTTTTAATCTTATTACTTTTGAAGTTACTCTTCGGAAATCCACTACTCTTCATAAAAGGTTGGAACATATGTTAGGTGATTTCTGCACCAAATTTTTGTAATATGACACAAAGAGCGAGTCATGTCTGTTGTTATATTGATTATTATTATTGATCTTCCATTGTTGGAAACGTTTCCAGGGTAACCTACGTAACTGAGCTTTGTTTACAGTACCAAATAGGTAGTATTGAATGATATCAATATGCAATACTCATAAAACCGTATATTGAATGATAAGCAACCAGTATGGTATAGACTATATCATAAAGGGAGGTAGTGTTTAGGCGGTCATGTTAATATGACTGTTTTGTTTTTGAAATACCCGAAACAGTCACATGATAAACAAGTGATGATCCCAGCAAGAGAAAATTTATACATCGTACCATAATAACAAAGTGCAGGGGAAACAAGGAAAAAAACAACATAAAAAAAGGAAGATTACATAAACTGAATTGACGGATATTGGGAAATAGGTGACTGAAGTGACACGAACAAATCTGTAGGAAAAGATTTTTATGTTCACTCTTCAAAGCTATCTATCTCTCTCTCTCCCTCTCTCTCCCCCTCTATCTCTCTGTTATATATATATATATATATATATATATATATATATATATATATATATATATATATATGTCTTTTTCCATCTATTTCTGTCTCTTTCCGTTTATCACGCTCCATCTATCTCCCTCTCTTTCTCCTTGTCCGTATCTTGCCGCCTACATTGCCCTGTCTCTATCCATTTATCCGTCCGTCTCCAACGTTCAGCTGACCTACTCACACCGATTGCAGGTTTGAAAAGCATGTTTACGAAGAAAAGAAAATGAAAGGATACATGTAAGGGAAGTGGTTCAAACGTTGTTTCTATCTGCAATGAAGTTTTGTTGGCAGTATTTACGCTGATTTGAGGGGGTGGGGATGGAGACATTTTCATTAATCACTACACAACGGTATTATAACTTCTATTACTTATTCTTTGAGCATACCTTTCCCCCAATTCAACAGATAAATCACAAAATCATTTTTGGACTAGTGTATGCTGGTGAGAAGTGTTCTCAACAGAAAAATATGTTGAGTTGATAGGAACTGCATTTTCTTCTTGAATATGTTTGTCTCTCTATATTTTCATCCCCTCATATATCTACATCCACAAAGGCAACAAAATACGAGAGAAATATTATCGTTCGAAAATAAACAATATTTTTCTCTTTATCATATTCCAACATATCCTTTTTTTTATCTCGCTTCTTTTGCCATCAATGCATCACTTTAAACTTTCAAATGTTCCTAAAACTTTATTTTCCCCATATACAGTCGCTCTGATTACACTGATTCAACTTTTGCCTTTTTTTCTTTCACTTATTTCCTTTCTGCACTATTTTGCTACGCTTTGAAGTGGTTCCCCTGAATGAAAGTTTGTGGCAAATAAAAAAAACGTCCATCAAAGCTTATATTTCATTTGAAGTTCTTCTCAAATTGCTCCTCCGTTTCCCGTACTTTGGGCGCATCTTGTCGTCGCTCAGATTGCTCGAAATAAATATTGCTTGATATCTTTTATTTTATTTCGTGAACTCAAGAAAATTTGAGACTTGGAAGCCAACACCTATCGTTGTAATCTATCTATAGAGTAACGAATTCGCCACAATATAAATGATAGCAACAAATAATGTACAACCACTGATAAAGATACTACTAATAATGATGATGGTACTACTGATAATAATCATAATGATGTTATACATACTAAGAAATGATGCTTTTATTGATATTATTATTCATATTATTGATATGTTAATCATTGTTGTTGTTGTTGTTGATACTGTTATTGTTATTGCTGTTGTTGTTGCTATTGTTGTTGTTGTTGTTGTTGTAGTTCTTCTTCTTCTCATTCTTCTTCTTCTTCGTCTCTGACTGTGTCCATATATATATGTTTTCGGAATGATAACACTTTTCAGTTCTACAGATTCGTATTTACTGGCTTCCTTACAAGAGCAAGTTGTGACACAGGGTCGGTTTAATGTGGCTTTCTGTACGGGATAGCTAGAGATATCAAACCTCTGGAGACCATCATCAGTCACTGTATTGCAACAGTGCAAAGCAAACAAAGAATGTGCTGCTCGCAGATGCTACACTTTGATCCGATGCTGAAAATCCAGAGCAGGGGACTTCGATACTAGATAGAGCAAAAAAATACTACATTGATCCCTACAAGAGAACTTCGAAGTGAGAGTCCTATCCGAAGCTCAGCACGTAGATATTCTCATCCTAGAGAGAACCGATGCATGTGCCATATTGGCGAGCATTCCACCCCGATTTTTATTGATACGTTGAATAGAAGAGGATCCGAAGTTGTTCAATCAACAGACTACAATGTACACAACATTCATGTTGATAAATGTTTTGGAAGAGTGAGTGTAAGTATTATAAACCCTAATTAGTTCCGAAAATGTTTGATTCGTATGCAGATGGACTTACAAACTATGCACACTAGAACAATAAAAACGATTAACTCTCAAAACACCATTGCAATCTACAAAAGAAAATCAACCATGATAACCAAGAGGAAAACAAAACTAAAAGCTAAAGACTGAAAAACAATCTCAGAGATAATCCAAATGACAGGATTGGAAATTGCTGATAAAATGATCGGAACATGGCTAGGGAGATGACTTCTATAGAATTAACAGACATTTCTCATAATAGCAGCCAGAAAGGAGTGCAAGTGAACAGAACTTCGAGATGAATATAGATAATAGTCAACTAATGCATTGAAAATTGAACGAGACTAAATCATATTAGAATTGGAAGCCGCATTTATCACGAAAATAATTTCAAAATACGCACAAATGTATGACCAGTGACCTGTTGGGAATTTTGCAAATTATTTGATTTACGGAAAATGTTATGACAACAGGCTAAAAGCTATTTATTCAGATTAAAAAAAAAACAAAACATATTATGGGACTTTGATAGATAACCAAATGCAGCTTGGAACAATAAATGGCCATTGTAATAATAATGATAAAAAAAACACGGAGGGAATATTTCCAGAATTAGGCTCGTTCACTATTTGGTTCATTATTGAGATTGAGAATAAATCACGTGATACAGATAATTGTGGAACATCAAGGGAACCGTCTGTCCGATAATCACTTGCTCCCTGGAATTAATTTGAAACTTTTTGAATAAGATTGAAGTCAGTGATATTGAAAGTTTGGTGTTGGAGGTATGAGGATAGTAGCCTTCATTCGGTCCTTAGTGAAGACCATCGAGAATCTCTGTTGGGAAGATGAAATAATAATTGTGACTGATGGATCCAATTATATCAAACAAAACGACCCGCAAGTCTTATATACCCTTATTCCATAAAGCAGCTAGATTATATACGATTTTTCTTTTGCTTATGATTGGAAATATCTTCAGTACAAAGTTAGTGTGGTTTGATCGGCGTCAAATAAAGTATTTCAACCCCTGTTAGAAGCCTGTGTTTTGAATGCAACTTATCTACGCCGACAACATCGTTTCATAGTAGGTCGATCATAATATAATCAGCATAATCCCATTCCGCATCTATTTATCTTTGTGCTGTTCTATATTTAGCGTAGAAAATCGCATATGTAATATTTTGTCAGTTCATCTTCGGATGGGTGTACCATGTATATTGGGGTTTGACAAAATTGGCTATTGTACACTTTATATATATATATATATATATATATATATATATATATATATATATATATATATATATACATATATATATATATATATATATATATATATATATGTGTGTGTGTGTGTGTGTGAGTGTGTGTGTGCAAGTGTGTGTATGATCACGTATATGCTTGAGATATGTTGGGCAATAAACTTCTTGACATTAAAATGTTATGATTTAAAGCCATAACATTTGGTTCATTTAATTATCAAAAGGTCCTTTTCAAGATGAATACGAAAACACGGGTTGTGAATCAATTAGAATCCAATTTCATTCATAAGCTAAATTTGAAGCCAAGATAATGAATAGAGAAGTACTGAAACCGCTTTCATGACGGATTAAGGATAGTGAAGCAATTTAACAGAGAGATTCGATACCGTCGGGCGGAAGACCTAAACACAATAAAAACATCAATCAAAGCAAATGTAATCTGAGAATTACGCAGGGTCAAAGGATATTCATATTCATGCAACAAGAATGGAGGCTGTACGAAATCAAAATTAAATTGTGCTATTCAAATGGAAACAGAACACCTCTGCTCAAAAAAACTCACAGATTATACATTATATTTTTGATTATGTATATATATTTTTCATACAAACACAGAAACATATGTATATATGTTCATATATATATATATATATATATATATATATATATATATATATATATATGTGTATATATATGTGTGTGTGTGTTCATATATACACATATATATATATGTATATATATATATTTTATTTTTTTCGATTATAATCGAATTTCTCTTTAAACTGGTAATGAATTATTATATTGAGTCATAAGTTATTAATATAAGTATATATATATGTATATATATATTTATGTCTGTGTGCGCTTGTGTGTGCGTGTACTAGGTATTCACTCAGGTAAACCTGAATATTCATACATAACAATTACTTGATGGACATACTCGGGAGTTATATAATCACATAGTCCGAGTGGTGTCCTGATATTAGTTATCTTATTTGCAACTTGTGACTATGTTAATTAGAAATCACTCGTCTGAATCAAATTTTTTAGATAGTGACGAGATTCGCTCATCTCAAAAATTTTATCTAAAATTACTTCGAAATATCGGTTTCTTTCAACATTACTTACTATTATAGAATATCTAACGCATCTTTTAATATTGATGATTCTCATATTTTTGCATAACAAGAAAATGCTTCTGAGAGTATAATCGAATAAGTCAATCGGACAATGCGATTCCAATATATCTTCAGGTATTCAAATACCGAAATAAAATATCGTCACCCGGAGAATTTATTAACTTTGTTCAAATATTTCATATTTACCGACTAACGGAATCTAATGATATTTAATAATATTTGTGAGCGTAAATCATCTTTTGAACCTTATTTATTATTGGATAAATTGATTTAGACAGAGTGAGGTTTTGCTAAAAGAATTTTGAAAGCAGACGGCTCCAGCATCTAATGTTGATTTTTACCCACGATGAACAATACAGTGTACATAAATACAAGCAGAATCTTATCAGAAATCTAATATCATGGGAGTATTGGACATTATAGAAGGAAACTATTAGTGAACTATAACAGGGTTCTTCAAACTTACTTGATTGCAACACAGATTAATATTGTAATATTCGTGATGCACCAAAGCAAATGAATTACCAGCTGATAGTGCAGTTAATAAAAGCACCTACACATTGATTAACTGGTATTACATGACCGTGTGATTCATGTCGGAAGAAGAACTCACCAACAATGACAAGTTCACGTAAGACATCCAAACCGCTCCTAAGTAAAAATACTCATCTTTGTTCTAAATTTACTCATAAGTAAGGGTCATATACATGTGTTCGTACTTGGCTAGTTCTGTTCACACACACACACACACACACAAAAAAAAAACAAAAAAAAAACGTATCTACATATACCTCCCTCAACATACACACACTTTTGTTTCCATTAACATTTCATTCTTCCAAAATATTTGACTGACTTTCTAGAATCATTCCGATTACTACGCTGATCACGTTCATTGTTTCAAAGAACTTGCATATTTCTTGTGACATTAATCTAGATCGTTTTCTCTACATTCACTGTTTATTCTGGTCCGACTATCTTGTCTAAAACTTTTTTCAATATTTTAGGCACCTTGTCATAAGGAATATCCCTTTTCTTTTTTAGCACACGCGATTTTTTGTTTGTCTCAAACTTAATACGATTTTCGTTTTCGGACTTTCTGGCCTATTTGGTTAGAAGTATAATTCACTCCGTCGAAAGCCTCTCTTGTGTGTCTTATTTCGAAATCAAATTTATGACTGAATCAAATCTCCTTCAGCCAATTGTGTAAGACTGGATATAAATCTTAAATATAGATCCTGTGTGTTTAGCCATCGAAGTTAAACTGCTTTTGTTCGAATAACTATTCATATAAAATTGTTTTATTTAATTCAATGACTTTCTATAATACTTGTCTTCTAGAATACAGTGCATTCCTGAGGAATATTCTAAGGGATATTTTTCAGGGATTTATTGAAAACTGAAATCTTGACAAATCCATAATGTTATGCAGTAACTTTGCGACATCTTTCCTAACCATAAAAACGCACTTAAATCTCTGAAATGAGTTTCTAGTTTTATTAAATTCATGTTTGTTCCAATGGCATATATGTGTTGAACGTAGTAGTTGCTCTGTATGTGTATGAATTGTGTGTTGACTACCAGTGCTTGCCCCTCAAAACTCTCTCTCTCTATCTCTCTCTCTCTATCTCTCTCTCTCTCTCTCTCTCTCTCTCTCTCTATATATATATATATATATATATATATATATATATATATATATATATATATATATATATATATCTGTCTTTGTCTCTCATAACTTAATTACTCGTATACTTCCATTAGTGCGGTTAATTCGTTCCAAACTCTTCCGTACTTTTCAAGTACTCACCGCTCAAGTTCTCATAATAGTTCATTGTGTTTTGCATCATATATTTAGTTTCATTCATCGGTATAACTGTGCACCGATCTTACTACATCAAAGCCTACACAGATCAATATCGCACTAATACAGTTGTATTATTCCATTGTCATAAGTGCCTTTCTCATGTACTACGTTTTTAGTTGTTGCAAACATGCGTCCCAGTCAGCAGGACCTTAATTGGTCGAAACCCATGATTTGAGGATCCAGGCACAATAGGGTTGTAAATCTATGTGGGTTTTTATTTATTTATCATCAATATATTTTACGATTAACTGCACAAAAGCATGTGCATATTCAGCCATTCTTCAAGATAACCATCTATCTGCCTCTGCATGTACAGTTATCAGTCAAAAAGTAATATAAAATCTAATTCAATTTTTAAAACATTAGTCAATATTCCTGGTGATTTCAAAGGATTTGATAACCTTGGGAATATGAAGCAGCCCATAACCCTTTTCCAAGATGACCCATTCTCTTAAAACACGTCGAAAGCTATGAGTTTTCATAAAATATCTGTTTGGGATGATTAAGTGCAGGAAGTTAGTGAATGTTTATGGAAAAGTTGCACCTAATGTAAACACAGTGAAGAGATTGGTTAGTTAATAGCAATCCTCGTGAGAAAAGACAAACTTGTCTTAGTGACAGGCCTCGCAGCAGCAGGCCAGCTGCTACTGTGAATGAGGATAAGGCCAAACCGGCTGATGCTCTCATTACAGTAGACGGAAAAATAACCATTACGAAATAGTTATAATTAAAATATTACAACATTAACGTTGGCTTTGATAGTGCATGTTGTTTAATGCAGTCTCTCAGCAAAATGGGTTCCAAAATGCCAATAGATTGCATGAAAGAGCAGAAAAGAACCCAAAAATTTCTGGAACTGCTCAAGACAGAGGTTTTCCAATGAGGATGAGTCGAGAAAAGCAACTTGCACATAGCTAGAAATAGTTGCCGAGAAGTTTTTACGATCTGGAGATAGATGCCCTTATTCAAATGCGGAACACCGTGATTGAGAAGGAAAAAAGACTCTGTCAAAGTTTAGATTTTGAATACAGAGACTTTAGCGTTCATCACGGTATGCTATGAGTGCTTCTACTGCTTGTTGTAATCAAATGAAAGCAGGCATCAAATTTTTGACCGATCTATGTATCAAGCAGTCTTTGTGTATCTACAATTCTCCTACGATCGATGGGCAAAGCTCTTGTGGGATTAGTCTCTGGCGCCAGTAGAAATAATGTTTCACTGATCCGAATTTATAAAAATGTTTCTCAAAACAGGAAATGGAGCGATATGGATTCTAGTTTCTCTGAAAATTAATGGACCCACGTTGATAGGAATAGTTTTATTCATAGATGGTAGTCATGCACGTGCACGTGTGTGTGCTCGAGTGTGCGCGTGTGCGTGTTGTATTAATGTTCCATCTGTCACCGGTACTACTTTGAATTAGAATAGATATAAGCAGGTTTGGTTGGTCACTAAATAAAAACCATCACATGACCAACAACTTCTGACACCAAGCTGCATTAGGGAAGGTGATCAATTAATAACATTTTAGTTAGGTAATGACAACTAAAGAATCTGAATCTGAATTTTCAAAAACAATCACGGTCACGAACTAAGGATTCAAAAACAAACTTGCATTACAAACCATACCTTATGCAAAAAAAACTATTTGGAGTGGGTTAAAAATGCAAATAAATTTTTTTTTTTTTCAAACCTGATACGCAGCATGTGTTGGAACCCTCAGCCCTATAACTCCCTTGTCGAGGCATGTAACCTGATATATGCATAGACAGCCAGACAAGTTAAAACTGAAACAAAAACAAAAAAAAACAAACTATGTTCACAGTTTTTGTTGTTAGTTTTCAACGTTGAATTATGAAAGTATTTATTGAAAAAACTAATATACGTTTTACAAGGAACTGTTGTCAATAGTTTGCAATTTAAACTAGAATATTATCATAAACTCTCAAGAAAACGAATGTTCACATGTTTGCATGTTCATGTATTTATGCGCGTGCACTTATGTGTGCGTGTGTGAAAACGATTTGTTAGTTTAACCATAACAACAGTGAATTTGTTTCATCCCAACAAAATAATTTAGATATACAAACGGTAAAATCGATAATGAATGTCGATTAACGATGTGTTTTAACCTCCAACATATCCGCTACCAACTGTCTTATCTCAAGTCTTTTTCGATTCGAAGCATTCATAGTCGAATTGTTGGGATGCTAGGTTTACAAGAAAAACAACACTGGAAGATCACATATTTTTTTACTATTTAAAAAAGACCTAAAAGAGATGTGAATTGCATCTTTAATGATTTTGCCATTGAATAGAGTCGGGGGAATCTTTTTACGATTGAGCGGAAGGAAAAGAATGGAAGCTTCGAAAACGCCACTCTGCGAACAGGTGTTATTCTTAACATAAGAAATAATAAATGCGATCGCTCGAAGGACTATGTAAACATTTTTTTGTATATAATTGCGAGGTGTTCTCTGAATCTGAGAGACAACGATAGATTTATTTAAATTTTGCCAAGAATGTGTGTTTTCTAGATTAATAAAAAGTACTTTTCAATGCAGGTTTTCAGATATCTGAATGTTATCTCACCAAAACAAGGTTCAGCAAAAATAACCGCTGTTTACTGAGCGTTGTTTTGTTTTTTTTAATGATGGTCGGAATATTTTTCTTTAATGTCGTTATTTGGTTAAGATTAAAGTATACACATTTATTAAGTTTTTTTGCCGATCACTGCAAAAGACATATATTTCATTGCTAAAGACTTACTTTTAAGTGAGTGACTTGTGTGGTGGTGGTTACAATTTAAAAAACAGTCCAGTTCACTACCTTTTTTCGTACGAAAAGCGCTGTGTAATCTGCAGACCTGCTATTTGCAGACCTGTGATTTATGTGCAACACTTGCATATCCGCTTTTAAAGTTTAACCTGAACTCACATTCTTGTTTATGCATTGTTTAGTATTGCTTATAGTATAGTCTCTCATCGGCCACGTGTACGGTTATAGTGACGTGATTTATATGTGTCTATCCAACAACGTAGAACAAAAAGTCAGATTCAACTTATGCATAATGTCTTCTAACTAGACGTTATATTGCATTTCAGCCAGTTTTATAGAATCGAAGTAAAACAGATTTCACCTTTCATTAGGACCAAAGGCTCCACAACGCCTTCACCAGGGACTAGCAGGAAATCATAACGACGGCAAGGGTTTTCACTTAGTTCATTATGCTCTTTTATATAAGCACATCTTTATAAGTAGATGTGTGTGTGTGAGTGCGTCAATATGGCATAATCGTTTGAAAAACACAGAAAGTTAGAATTATTTTCCGAAAGAAAGTGTTATCTACTGCTACCATAGCTTGTCTCTCAACACTGTAACTAAAGCCGACAATAGTGCAATGGATGGTCTACTTAAAACATGTCCTTGTATGTCCTCCTCCTTCCCATCATCGACATTTATTATTATTATTATTATTATTATTATTATTATTATTATTATTATTATTATTATTATTATTATTATTATTATTATTATTATTATTATTATTATCATTATTATTGTTATTATTATTATTATTTTTTTATTATCATTATTATTATTATTACTATTATTATTATTATTATTATTATTATTATTATTATTATTATTATTATTATCATTATTATCTGCAATTACACACTAGTTGCCTGGTGGTTACCGCTGGAGGTTGAGTGACAGCAAGTCTCCTCAAGTCTCCTGCCCTCCTATTCAAACTTTTATAGTACACAGAAATACTTTGGTTTACAGTTTCACACCAGTCGCCCGGTGTTCATCGTTTGAGGTTGAGTGACAGTAAGACTCCTCAGGTCCTCAGCCAACGTCTCATTTCTCCCTCGCCTATCACAGCAATGCTGTGGTTCACACCTCCATCACCATTTGTTCGTTTTTCTCTCTATTTTTTCCTTCCTCTGTTAGGTCTCTACTAACCTTTAGGGTTGTAGATCCTATAGTTTCAGCACTTTCCTCGGTATCCATGCAATTCCTAGCATTGCTGCGGTCTGCATAGTCTCAATCCTTCCTATCATCCTGAGTTGATATAATTTGTTCTGATACATTTGTTTTTGGCTGCAATGATGAGCGATTCAGTTTCTCTCTTCAGGTCTCTTTTTCATAGCCATGTCCACGATCTCTCGACTGCCTCATTCTGTACATGTCTTTCTGATCGCATTTTTCTTTCCGTGTTTGATGAGCTGTTCCATTGTTTCATACTTCTTGGTTGTTAGTTGCGCAACTTCAGAGACTCTTTGAGATGTCCTCGCTGTTTTTTCACTGTTTTGTCAGTCGTGTCATATTCAAGAACTCCAAGGTATTTGCATCGGTCTTGTGTGGTCAGTGCTCTTATCTTCCTTTGATCCACAAGTTCATTCTGCTGTTTGGTGTCTTCCTCCGTGTAATACCATAATTGCACATTTTTTTGCTATTGCAAACCATATCCCAACGTCATCACTATATTTTTTCATTTTGTTGAACAGCATTTCGAGCCCTGGTTTTTGGCAAATAATTTCATATGGTCCATGTACATTAGGTGGTTGACTTTTCCCTATCTTTTGGAGAAACAGTGTCTTTTGCTTTTTTTCAGGATTCTATTGAGCGGTACCATAGTTAAAACAAGTACTAGTGAAGACTGCGAGTTTCCTTGTAAGATTCTCCTTTTCATACTTCCGATAAATTTTCTTCTGTGGCTGTCAAGTGTACTTTCCAGGTATTCATAGAGTTGGTGATGAGTCTCACCATTGGTTCACTGATCTTGAACATTCTGAGGCATTCGTGTATCCCGCTGTTTGGAATCATTTCGTATGTTATTTTATAGTCTATCCATCCGATTGCAATATTCTTATCCTATTTTCTTACTTCATTTGAAATCATCTGGTCGATCTGGTCATTCATCCCCTTGGATCCTCTCTTGCATCCTTTCTGTTCTTCTTGTAATGGTCCCCTTCTTTCCATGGATATATACATTATCTCCCCTATTTGTCCGGCCAGGATACTCCATGAAGTTATAATTGCTTGCCATGATGCCCTTTTCAGGGTCTTTCCGGATAAAGGTGGTACTTCCTTTGGTCATCCATTCACATACCTTGCCTTCATTTAGGCAAATTTAAGGTGGAGGATGAGCTTGTCATGTAGTGTAGTGAAATTATGAAACCAATATCCATTGATTTCGTCAGGTCCTGGTGCTCTCCAGTTGGTTATTTTCCTGAGAGCATATCTCAATGTGATTTCATTTGATACTATTGGTTCTAAATTGTCTATGACTTCAAGTCCTCTTCTCATATTCTCTAACCATTCCAGGGTTTCGTTGTAGCTTTTCAGGTTTCCCCATATGCTTTACTTGGCCTTAGTGACATCCAGCTTTTTGTCCTGTCTTCTTTCTCTCGTTGTTTTTTAATGTGCGGTTTTGTGTGTATTGGGCAGTCCTTTGCCTGTATCTTTCCAGCTTTGCCTTCGTGGCTACCCCCCCAACCCCACCCCATGAATCTCTTCCACTGCCCTGGGTATTTCTTTTTGTGTTATCTTGTATTTGTCCCAATGTCTTACTCGTGGTCTATTTGCATACGGTGCATTTCTCAGTTGTATCTCATCTTTCTGGAGTTGTGTGATCTGTCTTTCTAATGTTCTTCCCCAGTTGTGTTTTTCCATTTTATTATTTGGGATTCTTTTGTGTGTTGTAAAAATTTCTGTTACCGATTTTGCTCCAGTGTAGATTGAGTTGCTAAGTTCCAATAGGCTGTTGGTTTTGATAGGCTGGAGGAGGAGGTTGACATTTTTAGTCACTTCTCTGAGTCTCTTTCTGTCCTTATTTCTAAGAGTTGGAAGTGTCATTTTTTTTCATCTCGCATGATTTCTTTTATAGTTAGTATATGAGTTTTTCTCTTTTTGGCTGTTGTTATTCCTTCAAGGATTTTGTTTTTGTTTGGGTTTCTTTTAGTTTTGTCATTTACTGTATTGGTTGCTTTGAGAGGTTTTTCTTCGCGTAGGTCACCTTCTTCCTTCTCTCTTGTAGTTCAGTCTGGATGAGTCATTTGTTTTTCAGAGTTTGTTTTACTGTGTCAGCCAGGTGCTGGATTGATACCTCTATGTCGGATTATCTTTTCCATATTTGGAGCATGCATTCCCCATAAAAGCGCACCGATGGTTTGCTTCTGAAGTAGCAATGAATTACTAACCTATTTTCCTCTATTGACTGTTTCTTCCTGTTGTTCTGGTTAACGGCCACTCGATGGTAGCTGTGCCCTTTCTTGGTGTCGTCAATGGGGGATGAGTTGAGGTCTTATTATTATTATTATCATTATTATTAATAATAATAATAATAATAATAATAATAATAATAATAATAATAATAATAATAATAAGAAGAAGAAGAAGAAGAAGAAGAAGAAGAAGAAGAAGAAGAATACATTTTGTAAGGTAAGTTTTCATCATTCCGCAATATGAATATCCTTGGTGGACTGCATGCTATAGTACATATGAACCGATAGATCACGTGCTATAGTTACAGCTGATATTTTCCATCAGATTTGGACATTTGATCAACAAATAGTCTCCTCTTTATGAAAAGCGTAACCTTTTAATCAAAGCATAGACAATTTTATCAAAAACGCCCCTTAACTACTTTTAGCACCGATTATTAGATTTATCCAAAAATTTACAGTCGATAATTTTGTTTCTTGTTAAGTGTCAAAAGTAATCATAATTATTCATTTAGATCAACAGACAACGCAAAACAATGAGTTCAGCTTTTAGAGATGGACTTGTTTGTCGTCTGGAAGGCTGCAATTCAATCCGATATATTTCATCGATTTTTTTAGATATCATTTATAACTTGATAATGGATTGTTGCTGTGTTTTATACTTATCACAGTAAATATTCGTGTAATGTTCGGCTGCCTATTTGTCCTACAAATCATTGGTGACTCATACTCTGAGCAACGTTAAGGTCTAGATTTGGAAGTCATCAGTCATACATTCGGCACGTATAATTTGATTTCTCAAAATTCAAACATCTTTCCCTGGACATTAGCTTGATGGAAAATTATTTGATTAGTCATGTTTTCAATTTGTTTTTGAACAATTTCCATTCGTCAAGATTGTACTACATCATGCTTTGAGTAAATTAAGGCATACTGGGTAATCTTTTCTGTTTGACATCATTTTAAAAATAGCAGTTTCCTGTCGAACAGAGGAGAGATATGAGTCATGCTGTCTAACAAAAGATATACAGTATCATTATACGGTACACAAAGCAGATGGTGTTCGCTATGGATGATGTTTGTTCACATTTCAATTCTGAACTTCTGATCAATTTTATACTAATAATAAAACAATTATTTTCGTATCGCTCTCTTCATTTTGGTGATTTTTCTTATTTATTATTTGATGTTTTCAGAATTTTTTTTACACAGGAATGATCATAAGGATTTTACACAGGATCATAATTATGTCAACCTCTTTTTTTTTTAGAAAAGTGTCCGACGATTTCTCCAAGTCTCACTCTGGGAATTGAGAGTAAGAAAATCAGGTAATTTTTTTTTCCGTCAATTTTTGAGTTTCATTCAGTTATTTATAATCTAAACTTCTGATCAGGCAAACGAAAATCTCTCAATAATATTTCATCGATTGTCTCGATTGAACTCATCTCAAGCACTTCCAGAGCGCTTTCCTAGAGAAGGGATATCTCATAGATTAGTAAAAGCGATGGGAACATGAATGTTTAAGTAAAATAAAACATCAAATATCAATTGGTCGGGTAGAAATCATACGAAAAATCAATTCTCCTTTCCCGATATTTCGATTTTTTTTCTCTCCAAATGCATCCTTCAATAATCAATTATCGAAAATGTTAGTAAAATCTGATTATATACAGATTTTTTGCCAGGTTTCAAGATTTTTCAGTTGTTGATTTTCCAGTGAAACATCTGTTGTATTGTTTAAAATACCCTATGAAATGTTGAGTCTGTCTAAACTGACTCCAACAATTTTACTGGTTCAGAATCATACACAGTAAAATGTTTGCCACCCTTTATTATGGGTAAACAATAATCTAACAAAAACCATTGAACATACGATAACATTACACTTAAATTATCAATTTGTTGCTGTTCTAGGGACTTGATTTGAATAAATGATAACGTAGAAATAAATGCACGATCGTCCTGGAGATTTAATTCTCGTTGATATCGTATCAAACATTCCTATTCCAGCATTGTCTTCCATTAGACCTTTGAACATATTGCTATGAACAATCACTGCAATGGATGTATCAAATGAATATTTTAGAGACACACTTGATAATAGCAGTTATTATTGCAGGTTACGTGTGAAGGGCAACTTGTAGATGAATACAAGTATTATATATATGCATATACATACACACACGCACACACGCACACACGCATAAATATATATATATATATATATATATATATATATATATATATATATATATATATATATATATATATATATATATATATATATATATATTATGAAAATTTTCTATTTTCATTATATATTATAAATGATAGTCTTTCTCATTTACTAGTGTGCACTGTGCATTATGATTCATCGACTGTTGATAGCTCCAGACATCTGTATATCATTTTGGTTATAATGACGTTATTTCAATCAAATCCATCCGCGGACAAGAAAAAAACACAGCTAAATAGATGAATAGTATCGTTGCATGTATTTGAATCAAAATCTACAATTATCTTCGTAGTTTTATCGTTGAAGTCTCTTTTTCTGTCACAAATATTGAAAAATAAACATTTTTTCGGTGTATATTGAATTATTTTGATCACTTTAAGTTAGGTTGTTTTCTACATAACAATGGCTGGCTAATAACATGAATTTTAGGATGTGAAAATTTGATCAATTTTCATTAATTGTGATAAATATACATTCATTTTCCTATCAATGCATTGTTATGAACGACTTCATAACATTGAATCTTTATAGCAATATAGATGAAGACAAGATGATAATATTTTGTTTATTTAAAAGAGAAAAGTTTTCGAAATAACTAATTTTGATAAGAATAATGGTTCGATATTAATATCCAATATAGGATATTGGATCTTCGGGCTGAGTTCAAATTCTACATTGGACTGTTTGCGTTCGCTACCAACTATGGTAAGAATCTGTATCTCACCCCAGAGTGAGTGAAGCTATTCTGGGTGCTTATCGCTTCTGTAAGCCATTTGCAGGGGTGACTGAAGCCATGATTGAAGAATTAGAATCAGGGTATGTAGAGATAGACCTCAAAAGACAATAAATAAAGAAAAAAGGAAGTTAAAGAAACAAGAAAAAAAATACAATAAAATCGATTAAAAAAGGAGCTGTAGTATGACGGCTTAAAATGAAAGTGCAGACAATAGAAAGAAAAAAGGCAAACAAAAAGTGATTAGGTTATTGAAATATATTAATGAAGATGAGAGATGATTTATAAAAAAAAATGTGTTCCTCATGACTGTTTGTCTTTTACTGCCGATAACAATAACTGAATTCTCAATCTTCATCTCGGATGTCGTTGAAGTCCGAGGTGAATAATGAAAGACGAATGTCCAAAAAAGGATTGAATTGATAGAGCGTTAATAGATATTATTGTGTGCCCACTGTTCTTCCTTCTTGTGCTCTGATTTAAAATACAGTATTCTTTTCTCCGAGTAAAGAGTGACGTTGGGAAAGAATCTGGACGGCACCAAAAAGTCTACAAATCAGGGGAAAAACTCGGATTAGATAACTAATGAATAATGGATCATCCCAAACGTGGTTTCCATTAGTGGCAGCTCCTAAACAAACATCTTCCGAGCAAACATATCATCCATCTATGTAAAAATCGCGAAAAGTGTTTCATAGACAGGAGACGCAATGAATGCGATTCACAATGCTAGCAAGCAATGAAAATACTAAGCTATAAAGCTAAGATCCCCAAATCCCAGGCGGAGGTTGTCTGATCTCTCTATTCTATCGCTAAGTCCTCACTGATAAATGGTCATTATCAGTAAGCTAATATAAAGGTCGGACGGCGTCTTATGATTTATGTATGATTGTGTTAGCAAACGCAACGATTATTTGATTGATTTTTTTTCTGTCATATTAGAATTGGATAAATCACGGGAGAAAAGTATCGTAAAAACAATTGTGAATGCGCCGCAAGTCAAAATTGACGGCGTAAAAGCGAATGATAATGCCTATAGAATAACGAAAATGACTATAATCAGATCAGTGAGACGAACCATTGCAAACACGGTTACAAATAGTCTTTCATAATTGAAGTGACCTTTTTGGCAGCCAAATGTTCCGTTGTGATTGAACCTGATGGCTCTGTCATTTTTCTTGGCATTTTCTACGAGAGCATACAGCGCAAGTCAAGTATTAAACAAAATATTCCATTCTTGGATTCCTGTCATTGGTGGAAAATGGGTTCGCGTGTACCGTGTTCAGAACCGCACACCGGTTTTAAAAAAAAGAGATATTTTCCTAGAAGGGACGAATCAGGTAAAATGATTGCTGGAAATTCGAGAATAAATCTTTAGTGACCACCAATGGATACCTTCTATGAGCATGTATGTGTACGACATTATAGTAAGAACTATTGTTTTAATGTATAGATTCTACTTAAAATGTTATCATTCCAGCATTTAGCCTGTTAGTTCTCTGTATAGATCAAGTGATAGCTTCCTAATACTGTAGTAGCTTTTTTATATTCTGATCGACTTCAGTAGTGCTATAGTCTGAATAGTGTCGGTTGTTCTTTGTATTCTCGGTGTTTCCAGTGTTTTTAATAGATTCTTGTGGACCGTTCTCAGGGCTAAGACCATAATTACCACTGCTGCCATATTCATATTTCAGATACTTATCTAACTTTTAACTTTCTGTTTCACCTTGTGGTTTGTCAGGACAGCAGTCTACTGAATGACATGTTCTTTTTTCCAAGATTAGTTGAATCGTTTGGATCCTCGAGTCGTTGAAAATGTTGTGTTTCCTTCTCTAAGACAGGTTTTGGCCAGTGTATATACCATTGTATTGTTACCACCCTCTCCAACCTGTTATGTATTCTTTCTGACTATTTCGATGCACTTACTTACTATGTAGTTTATTGTCTCGTAATTATAACTATATATCTTACACTTTTCTTTCTTGTGACTGGTCCATCTTGGCATTTTATTGTTGATTCTCGAGGCATTGTTCTGAGTCGCTACCAGTATTTGTATTTTCTACATTTTCACAATAGTTATACGGTAGTCGATAGTGAAGACTGTATAATCAATTTTTTTCAAATTTCGAGCCTTCCTTTCTGCACTGTCACAGTCCACAGCTGCACATCGAATGCTTAATGGTTGTCGCTGAATGTTGGATGACCATAATTATCCTGTTTCCAACCGTCCTCTCATCGCCCCTGCTGCAATTTGGTTAGTACCATTATAGTACCATGCGAGATGTTAGGCCATTGCAGGGGGCTGGAAATAACATACACCCAGTATTCGTACAAAACCCAGTTGTGCTGTGTTTTAGATAGTCTCAATCCTTCCTCTTCTCTCCAACTTCTTCAATCTCGTTTTCAGTATATTTGGCATAGTTCTGAGTGTGCCAAACATTATCAGTACTACCTAGTCTTTCATGTTCCAGGTTTTCTTTGCAAAGTCTTGGTCTTTTTCCAGCTTTTCACTCTCTTTTACATTCACTTCACGATCTGTGTTCTCAGCTATATTCATTACTTTGCTGGTTCTCTTTCCCTTGTCAACAACTAAGCCCTGTCTTTAGGCTTGGATGCAGTGGTCCCTTCAGTAGGCTTATGGCTTCTATTTTCCACGGCTGTCTCCAGTTAGTGTGGATGCCATTTTTCTGCATGGCTTCATTCCCAGCAGGAAACTCTTATTACCCAGTCGTGTCAATTCTTGTTCTCCTCCTGGGATAGTTTACGACATTTACTGAATAGTTGGTTCAAAGTTTATCCATTATTCCACATTGGCGGAATTTGCTGTTCGTTAGGATTTTGTCAATCTTTCCCGATACATAGTCCGTCGTGAAGCATTCGTTTCAGGCTTCCATGATGAGTAATTCTGTTTCTTAGTTCAGATTTTCCTGGGTAGCCATATCCAAGATCTCTCGACCGTGCTATTTTGATTCTGTCTTTTGAGTTCTTACTATAGTTTTTTTCTTATTATTTTCATTAGCCTTTTCGCGACATTTGGTCGCCACAGAAAACTGTGTGACAGCAAGTCTCCTCAAGTCTCCAGCCTAACCCCCTCATGTTGTCCTCACCTTTCCTTTTCTTTACTGCTCGGCCATTGCTAGCAACTGGGGGTCGTAGTTCTCGTGTTATCAATATCGAACAACTGAAAAGATGGCAAAACATTGTATACTTTTTATGTGTTCATTTCTGTATGGGTCTGCTCCAGCGCTCCCGGTCATACCGTCATGTCTACAGACATCAATACATCAGTAAATGATTTGGATAAAAAAAAAAACTTCTTTTATAGCTTTATTCTGACAGGATCATTGATAACCTCGATGTGCTACCGAATCAAGATGTTTCTAGATATTTCTTTTACATCGTTCTAGTTGTCTCCCAGAGGGAAATAAGTTGAGTCATAAAAATAGATATTTTATAATATTTACAAAAAAAACTTTACCATGATTTCAGACGCTACAGTTGTTCATTTGTTGACTATCATGTCAATTATTTGTTGTTCTTATTATTGTTATTATTAATATCTTTATTATTAGCTCTTTGACACCATCTGGCTTGTGGTCACTGATGGAAACTGAGTAACAGCAAGTCTCCTCAAGCCTCTAGCCTTCACTTTCAAACTCACATTCCACAGTAGTGCTGTGGTTTACAGTCCCACCCAGTGGTCATAACTGAAAGTAAACAATCATCATCATCACCATCATCATCATCATCATCATCATCATCATCATCATCATCATCATCATCATCATCATCATCATCATCAGTCTTTTAGCGTCCGTCATTGGACATAGACCTTCCCCAGGATTTGCCACACTTCTCTATCATGGGCGTCACGGAGCCAGTACTCCCTGAATTTGTCTAGCTCGTCTCTCCATCTAACATTTTGCCGGCCTCGGTTGCGCATGTGGTCTCGGGGAATCCATGTTGTGAGTCACAAAGTAAACAGTAAGTCTCCTCAAATGTCCAATCCCCCCATCTTCCCCTCACCAATTCCAGCAGCTCCGTTGTACGTACCATCTCCGCCATAGAATCTACCTGGTTGATAGACTTTTGCTAGCAGCTGAAAGTTGGAGATCTCATATTCCCAATACCTGCCTTAGGATCCGTGTAGTCCACAGTAGTGCTGCAGTTTGCATCGTCTCAATTCTAACCTATCTCCAGTTTTTTCCAAATTTTGTTTTCAGTGCATTTGGTACGATTCCGAAGGCACCTTCTATTATTACCCAGACTTCCATCTTCGATACCTCCTTTAGTTATCTTGTCAGGTCCATGTATTTCTTAGGATTCACACTTTCTTTCAAGTTTACTCTATCATCCAAAGGCACAGTAATGTTCATTATTTGGCCGGTTTTCCCTCCCTTGAACTCGACCATCAAATCTGGTCTTCTCTCTTTGAATATCAAGGTCCCAGAGTAGTTCATGACTTCTTGTTTTCCAGGATTGTATCCAGTTCGTGCTGATTTCATTCGTCTGCATGGTCGAATCTCTGTCGTTTGCTCTGTTATTATTTTACCACTGATCCTACTCTGTGGTTTTGTTGTCCTTCTGGGTTTGCGGACTACATTCCCTTTTTATAAGGTATGCAATCTCGTCTTTTTCCTTAAAAAAAGTGGCATTGTTGTTTGTTTTTTTTTGGGGGGGGTCGATATTCAACAGCTATAGTTTGTCCTGATGCTATAAAAAGTTTCTTTCTCTATTCAGGTTTCCTTTGCGTAGACACGTCCATGATCTCTCGTCCGTGACTACTCATTTTCGTCTTCTGAATTCCACGTTCAGCTTTTTTGTTCTCATTTTATCCTTGTTTATTATTTTTTACTGTTGGTTGCACTGTTTCAGGTGTTTTATAATATCTTCACTATTTGCTTGCACAAACTTTTCAAATCCCATTTTTGCTTTTTAGACACAGTCTTCTAGCTGATGAGTCTTCTACCAATGTGCTCATTTCTGTTATCAGATTTCTGTTATTTAGCCTAGTCTGTAATAATATTCTTATCCTTTTTGGTACTTTCAATTTTTCATTTTGTTTTCTTCTCATTTTATTGCATTACATTTAAGAACTCCCTGGTATCTATCTCAGTCCAGTGTGGTCGATGCTAATTAGTAATTCAATTCTTCGAGCTGCTTTGTGCCTCCATTTGTGCATTACCATTAGTGCGCATGTTTTTATACCAAACACAATTCCAATGTCGTTGCTGTATCATTTCACTTTGTTCTTTGCAAATAGTTTTATGTTGTCCATGTACATGCGGTAGTTTACCCTCCAATTCATTTGATACAATTGGTATTCTTCGCTATTTTTTACGAATCTCTTGAGAGGTATCATGATTACTACTAATAATAGTTGGGGCAGATGATGATGATGATGATGATTATTATTATTATTATTATTATTATTATTATTATTATTATTATTATTATTATTATTATTATTATTATTATTATTCCTGCATTAGTTATGTCAGTTGGGTTTCCCCCTGGGTAGAAACTCATGATTTAAACTTGAGATTGAATAACCACTCTGCTTAATATTCCAGTTATTTTCAGTTGTTCCTCAGTCTCTATGGTGTTGCTTCTTTTTCGGGTTTTCATATCCAACATACTTGTTCTTTGTCTTTCTGGGATTGTTTTTACCGCCATGATGAACAGGGTGCACATCCCATTTATTGTTCCTTAATTTCGTAAGTTCTTTCATCAGTTTCAAAAACTTATGCAGTTTTTTCACCTATATCATTTCAGTCAAAACAGCGAAATCCCCTCAGTTTTTTTCTCCTATTTCAGTTTAAACTTATCCACTGAAATTTCAAGAGAAAAAAGTGATGTTCCAAATAAGATGCGATGAGCATGGTTTGGGAGAAATTAAACAAATATATAATAGCGGCTGCCTAGATCGATTCCATGGGAACGATAAACACGGGGGTAATCAAAGATAGGACTAAACAAAAGTGTAAACTGACACTGTGAGATCAGAGGTGTGATGTTCACACTGGTAATCAGCTAAAGCTAATTCGTTCCGTGACACGCAAAAGTTGGCAGGATCTAGTGATAAGTATAACTCAGTGAGAACAGTGCAAAGGACATGCATTTCAGTTTTTTTTGCGATAAGTATACTTTCATATACACATGTATATATATATGCTCCAGAATTTTTAGATTTAACATAATACCAGATCCAGAGCATTCAAATATGTCCAATAAAATAAACAAAACAGATTCCTGCGACTGAAGTCATCTGAATGATTTTACTTAACTTTATGTGATTGACAAATGTAACGATGAGACCAAGGTTGGTAAAATATATTGTGTGCTCCAAGAAAATACTGTTTGACCGATTTTATCTGCGTGATAGACTTCTGTAATACCTAAAGGAATCGCTAGAGAAGCCACTTAAGATTAACTTGTCAATTTAGCTAAGTGCACTGACACTTGAGATGGATCAGCACGGAAACATTGCTACAAATGTTGATTTTTGCTGAATGTTTCTTTTTTAAATGAATTTATTCCTCGATCTTTTGAGTCTATCTTTTTGAAGGATTGAGATTTAAATTAGTGATTTTTTTATCAAGCCAATCTTAATCTAGTCCAAATCTGAAACAGGGGAGAGTGGAATGGGCATGGGAAACTAGTTGAACCAAAATTCCGAGTAACTTAAAATCAATCTTTGGGATTTGGATGTTTCATCCCGGTTCGAATGCAGGACCAGCTGCGCCTGTAAGAAATACATGACAATGTCAACCAATGGACGTATCTGATAATTCTTAGTTTGGTATAAATAAGAGTGGAAAATGATAAGAAAAAATGAGATCGCAGTACGTCAATCTTCCAGATAGCGAGGTCAAGCGTATCATACATATCAAGATAACTAATATTACTTTACCCAAGTCTGGGTGACGCTGGGAAAACAATCATTGTGATAGCCAAGAAGCTGACCAACGATTGAGTTACAAAAATACAATTAAAAATTAAAAACAGTGGTAATTCTATTCTCATGCAGTTGTTTCTTGCTTCAGATGAATGAAACTCAGAGACCAACATCTCTGCTTTCCTCAGTCTTTTTTTTTGTAATAAGCAATGAACGATGGATTACAAATTTGTCTAAATAACTTCAACATTTTTTACTTGGTAAATGTACATTATTTGGTGCAGTCATCAACATATCAAAAATATTTAAGCTAGTGTAATTCATCTCACTTCATCATCATCATCAGTCTTTTAACGTCCTTCGTTGGACATAGATCTTCCCCGGGATTTGCCACACTTCTCTATCATGGGCGTCGCAGAGCCAGCACTTCCTTAACTTGTCTAGCTCGTCTCTCTATCTAATATTCTCTCAGCCTCGGTTGTGCACGTGATCTCGGGGGAACCATGTCGTGAGTTGTGATGTCCATCGGTTGTCTGCCATTCTTGCAACATGGCCAGCCCGACGCCGTTTGAGATTTCTAATGGATTCTATGATGTCCCTGACTCTTGCCTTTTCTCGAGTGTGCTGTGCTGTCTTGTGGTCTCTCCATGTGAGGCCCAGCATTATTCTTTCATGTGTACGTTACATGGTTCTCAATTTACGGGTCTATCTCTTTGTTAGGTTCCATGTCCCAGCTCCATAAGTGACTATTGGGAGGATGCGTTAGTTATACACCCTTTCCTTTAGGATTATTGGGATCTTCTTATTTTTGAAGGTTGGTTAAGCTCTGCCAAAGGCTTACCATCCTAGTGTGATTTCTTCTTTTTTTCTAGTCCAAAGGGTCTCATGAAGATTCGTTGTCCTAGATAGTCGTAGTGGTCTACTTTCTCGAGTTCTGTGTCCTCAATTTAGTGTTTCTATCCCTGATGTGGTTGTTGCACATGATCTTCATCTTGCTGAAGTTCATGCGTAGGCCGACTTTCTTGCTCTCTTCATTTAAGTCATCTATCATTAGGTGGAGGTCGTTTAGGTTCTCTGCGAAAAGGGCAATGTCGTCTGCAAATCTGAGGTTGCTCAGACACTCGCCGTCTATTTTAATTCCTTTATTCCCCCAGTCTACTCATCTGAAGATCATCTCGCGGCAGGCTGTGAAATGAATGTTAAAAATAAAGCAAGCTTACCATTTGGCTTATTTCATAGAATTGTAAGTTTACTGCATTAAGTTAGTTTCTTTGCGCGCGCGCGCACACACACACACACACACATACACACACACACACACACACACATATATATATATATATATATATATATATATATATATATATATATATATATATATATATATATATATATATATATGCTTACGTTTGAGTTTCACTGTATTTGTGTGTTCAGCCAAACCTTGCCATACTATTTTATCTACATCCTCAATAAGTAAAATCAGTATTCCACTAAATTCTGTGAATTGATTTGAACTATTTCCGAGAGAAGCTTTTTCAACCCCTTTAAAGCTATATCCTGACAGTTTTCTTGATAACATTTACATTCACCTGCATTTAGATATTTCGGGGATATGTTTTTACACTATTTCAGATATTTCCCAGTGCTATCAAAGTATCAATAACCGTGTGTCACGCAAGCTACTCTCAATCACATTTGTGCAAAATCAATGTATTTCTCGTAATTGTTTATCATGTATTTTAAGATTCTTCTTTCTTGTAATTCAGTTAGATATATATATATATATATATATATATATATATATATATATAGATATAGATATAGATATATAAATATCTATGTATATATGTATATATATATATATAAATATCTATCAATCTATCTATCTATCTATATATATATATACTTCTATACTATCTATCTATCTATCTATCTATCTATCTATCTATCTATATATATATATATATATATATATATATATATATATATATATATATATTTATATATATATATATATATGTTTGCAATTTTATTTTTCATGATAGAGTTGGTCAGCTGTATTACCATGACTTTATTAGTATGGATGAAAATCACAATGAAATCATCCAATATTTATTCTGTTAAACATTGTACTGTGGATGAAAATCACAATGAAATCATCCAATATTTATTCAGTTAAACATTGTACTGTGGATGAAAATCACAATGAAATCATCCAATATTTATTCAGTTAAACATTGTACTGTGGATGAAAATCACAATGAAATCATCCAATATTTATTCAGTTGAACATTGTACTGTGGATGAATATCACATTCAAATCATCCAATATTTATTCAGTTTAACAGTGCCTTGTTGATGATTATCACAATGAAGAAACTAAATATTTATTCTGTTAAACATTGTATCGTGGATGAATATCACATTGAAATCATCCAATATTTATTCAGTTAAATGGTGTATTGTCGATGAATATCACATTGAAATTAACCAATGTTTATTCAGTTAAACTCTGTGTTGTGGATGATTAGCACATTGCAATTATCCAATATTTATTCAGTTGAACATTGTATTGTGGATGAATATTACATTGTACACATCCAATATTTATTCAGTTAAACAGTGCATTATCGATGATTATCACGATGAGAGATCCCAATATTTATTCAATTGGACATTGTATTTTGGATTGATATCACAATGAATCAACTCAGTATTTATTTAGTTGACCATTGTATTATGGATGAATATCACAGTGAAACAACTTAATATTTATTCAGTTAACCATTGTATTGTGGATTAATATCACATTGAAATCATCCATTATTTATTCAGTTAAACATTGTATTGTGGATAAAAATAACGTTGGAATCACTTAATATTTACCCAGTTAAACATTGTATTGTGGATTAATATTACATTGGATTCATTTTATTTTTATTCAGTCAAACTGTGTATAGTGGATGAATATCTCATTGAAATCATCCAATATTTTCCTAGTTGAAAATTGTATCGTGGATAAATATCACTTTGAAATCACCCAATATTCATTCAGTTAACATTGTATTGTGGATGAATATGACATTGAAATCACCCAATATTGATTCAGTGTAACAGTGTAGTGTCAGTAATTATAACAATGACACAACCCAATATCCATTCAGTTAAACATTGTATTGTAGATAAATATCACATTGGAATCACCCAATATTTAATCAATTAAATATTGTATCGTGGATGACAATCACAATGAAATCATCCAGTATTTATAGAGTTTAACGTAGTATTGTGGATGAATATTAGTTTGAAATCACCCAATATTAATTCAGATTAACAATGCATCGTCAATAATTATCACAATGAAACAACCCAATATCCATTCAGTTGAATATTGTATTTTGGATAAATATCACATTCAAATCAGCCTATATTTATTCAGTTAAACATTGTATCGATGATGAATATAACAATGAAATCTACCAAAATTTATACAGCTAAACATTTTATCGTGGATGAAAATCACTTTCAAATAACCAAATATTTATTAAGTTAAACGTTGTATCGTGCATGAAAATCACAATGAAATCATCCAATATTTTTACAGTCAAACATTCCATTGTGGATGAATATCACATTGAAATCCCCCAATAATCATCCATTTTACAATTTACTGTCCATGATTATCACACTGAAATAACCGAATATTTATCAGTTAAATATTGTATCGTGGATGAATATCACATCAAAATGACACGGTATAAACCGAGTATTGTTGATGAATATCAAATTGAAATCACCCAATGTTTATTCAATTAAACATTGCTTGTGGATGAATATCACATTGAAATCCCCCAATATTATTTCAGGTAAACATTGTATTGTGCATTAAAATCACATTGATATCACCAAATATTTTTTCAGTTAAACATTGTATCATGGATGAATATCACATTGGAATCAACCAATATATTTTCAGTTAAAACCGTGTATTGTGGATGAATATCACATTGAATTGATCTATTCATATTTATTCAGTTAAACTGTGTATTGTGGATGAATATTTCGTTGATATCATTCAATTTTTTTCCAGTGAAAAATCGTATCGTGGATGAATATCACATTGAAATCACCCAATATTTATTCAATTAAACTTTATAATGTGGATGAATATCACAATGAAATCACCAAATTTTTATCCAGTTAAAAAGTGTATCGCGCATTAATATCATATTGAAGTCACCCAATATTTATTAAGTTAAAAAGTGTGTTGTGGATGAATATATCATTGAAATCACCCAATATTTATCCAGTCAACAATTGTATTGTGGATGAATATATCATTGAAATCACCCAATATTTATCCAGTCAACAATTGTATTGTGGATGAATATATCATTGAAATCACCCAATATTTATCCAGTCAACAATTGTATTGTGGATGAATATATCATTGAAATCACCCAGTATCCATTCAGTTAAATATTGTATCGTGGATTAAATTCACATTGAAATCACCAAAAATCTTTTCAGTTAAACTGTGTATTGTGGACGAATAACACATTAAAATCATCAAATATTTATTTAATTAAACTTTGTAATGTTGATGAATATCACAATGAAATCATCCAATATATTTACAGTTAAACATTTTATTGTTGATGAATATCACATTGAAATCACCCAGTATTTATTCAGTAGAATATTGTATCGTGGATGAATATCACAATGAAATCATCCAATACTTATACAGTTAAACATTTCATTGTTCATGAATATCATATTGAAATCACCCAATATTTATCCAGTAAAAATGTGTATTGTGCATTAATATAACAATGAAATCACCCAATTTTGTCCCAGTTGAACACTATATCGTACATGAATAGCACATTGGAATCAACCAATATTTATCAGTTAAATATTGTATCGTGGATAAATATCATATCAACATGATCCAACATTTGTTCATTTAAACCGTATATTGTGGATAAATATCATGTTGAAATCACCCAATATTTGCTAAATTAGAAAGAGTATTGTGGATGAATATCTCATTGAAATAACCAATATTTCTTCACTTAAACATTGTATTGTAGGTTAATATCACTATGAAATAATCCAATATTTATTGAGTCAGACATTTTATCGTGGAAAGATATCACTTTGAAATCACACAATATTCATTCCGTTGAAAATTGTATCGTTGATAAATATCACAATGATATCACTCAATATTTATACATTTAAACATTGTATTGTGGATTAAAATCATATTAAAATCAACCAATATTTATTCTATTCAGCAGTATATTTCTGATGTATATCACATTCAAATAACTCAATATTTGTTCATTAAAACTGCGTATTTTGGATGAATATCTCATTAAAATCACCCAATATTTTTCCAGTTAAAAGTTATATTGTGGATGAATTACACAGTGAAATAACCAATATTCATTCAGTTAACATAGTATTGTGGATGAATATCACAACGAAATCACAAATATTTATTCAGTTAAAATCTTTATTGTCAATAAATATCATATTGAAATCACCCAATATTTATTCTGTTAAACTGTGTGTTATGGATGAATATCACATTGGAATCACCCAATATTTTTCCAATTGAACATTTTCTCGTGGATGAATATCACATTGAAATCACCCAATATTCATTGAGTTGACATTTTTTCTGGATGAATATCACATTGAAATAACCAAATATGTTTTTAGTTTAACAGTGTATTTTTGATGAATATCACATTGAATTCATCTATGCATATTCATTCAGTTGAACTGTGTATTGTGGATGAATATTTCATTGAAATCATCCAATCTTTTTTCAATTAAACATTCTATTGTGGATAAATATCACTTTGAAATCACCAAATAATTATTCAGTTGAAAATTGTATCGTGGATGAATATCACAGTGCAATCACCCAATATTCATACAGTTAATCATTTTGATGTGGATGAATATCACATTGAAATCCCCCAATATTCATCAGTTACGCCGTGTATTGCAGATGAATATCACGTTGAAATCACACAATATTTATTCAGTTAGAAATTATTCATCGATAAAGATCACATTGAAATCAGCCATTATTTATACAGTTTAACATTGTGTTTTGGATTAAAATCACATTTAAATCAATCAATATTCATTCAATTAAACAGTTATTTTTGATGAATATCACATTCGAATCACCCAATATCTGTTTAGATTAACCGTGTATTTTCAACGAATATAACATTGAAATCACCCAATATTTTCCCAGATAAACATTGTATCATGGATCAATATCAGGATGGAATCATCCAATATTTATTCAGTTAAACATAGTACTGTGGTTGGATATCAAATTGAAATCAAAAATATTTATTCAGTGGAACAGTGTATTGTCGATGAATCACATTAAAATCACCTAATATTTATTCTGTGAAACTGTGTGTTGTGGATGAATATCACATTGGAACCAACAAATGTTTTCCCAGTTAAAAATTGTATCGCCGACTAATATCACATTGAAATCACCCAATATTCATTTGGTTATCATTGTATTGTTGAAGAAAAAAACATTGAAATCACCACAATATGATCTCGGTTTAACCATATATTTTTGATGAATATCACATTCAAATAACCAAATATTTGTTCAGTTAAATCGTGTATCGTGGACAAATATCACATTGAAATCACCCAATATTCTTTCAGTTAAACATTATATTTTGGATGAATATCACATTTAATTCATCAATTCATGTTTATTCAGTTAAAATATTTATCGTGGATGAATATCTCTTTGAAAACACCAAATATTTGCCCACTTAAAAATTGTATTGTGGATGGATATCACATTGAAATCATCCAATATTAATTCAGTTCAACGTTGTGTTGTGCATGAATATAACATTCAAATCACAAAATATTTGTTCTCATAAACTGTGCATCGTGGATGAATATCACTTTGAAATCACTCAATATTCATCAGTTGAACCGTGTCTTGTGGACGAATATCACATTGAAATCACTCAATATTAATTTTGTTTACATTGTATTGATGATGAATATATCATTTGAATCACCCAACATTTATTCAGTTGAACATTGTATTTTGGAGGGATATCACATTGAATTCACCAATATTTTTCCTGTTTAACATTGTATTATGGATGAATATCAGATTGGAATCACAATATTTTTTCAGTTACACATAATATTATGGATGAATATCACATTTGAATCACCCAATATTCATTCAGCTAAAAATTGTATAGTGAATTAATATCACATTGAAATCACCCAATATTCATTCAGTTAACATTGTATAGTGAATTAATATCACATTGAAATCACCCAATATTCATTCAGTTAACATTGTATTGTGAATTAATATCACATTGAAATTACCCAATATTCATTCAGTTAACACTGTATCGTGGATGAATATCACATTGAAATCACCAAATATAATTTCAGCTTAACAGTGTATTTTTGATAAATATCACATTCAAATCACCTAAGATGTGTTCAGTTAAACCGAGTATTGTGGAGGAATGTCACATTGAAATCACCCAGTATTCATTCAGTTAACATTGTATGATAGATAAATATCACATTAAGATCACCAAATATTTATTAAACATTGTATTATGGATTGATATCACATTAAATTCATGAATTCATATTTATTCAGTTAAAGTGTGTATCGTGGATGAATATCTCATTGAAATCACCCAATATTTTTTCCAGTTGAAAATTGTTTTGTGGATGAATATCACATCGGAATCACCCGAAATTTATCCGGTTAAATATTGTTTGAATGAATGAGGATGAATTTCACAATGGAATAATCCATTATTTATTAAGTTGAACATAGCATTCTAGATAAATATCACTCTAGAATCACCCAATATTTATTAAGTTGAAAATTTGTTTCAGATGAATATCACAGTTGAATCACCCAATATTTGAACATTTCAGTTTCGGTTGAACATTTCAATTTCGGTTGAACATTTCAATGTGGATGAATATCACATTCAAATCACCTAATATTTTTCCAGTTTAACATTGTATTGTGGATGAATATCATATTGAAATCACCCAATATATGTTCAGTTAAGCATTGTATCGTGGAAGAATATGACATTGAATTCACACAATATTTATCCAGTTCATCATTGTATTGTGGATGAATTTAAATCACCCAATATTTATTTGGTTAAACGTTATATCGTGGATGAATATCACAACTAAATTATCTAATATTTATTCAGTTAAACATTGTATTGTTGTTGAAATCATGAATATCTGTTCAGATGAACCGTGTATTTTCGTTGGATATCACATTGAAATCACCCAGTATTTATTCAGTTAAACGGCGTGTTGTGGATGAATATCACTTTAGAATCACCCAATATTTCTCCAGTTAAAAATTGTATCGTGGATTATCATCTCATTGAAATCACCCAATATTTTTCCAGTTGAAACTTCTATTATGGACGAATATCACATCGAAATCAACCAATATTTATTCAGTTAAACATCGTATTTTGGTTGAATATCACATTAAAATCACCCAATAATTTCCAGTTAAAAATTGTATTGTGGATGAATATCACATTGAAATCACGCAATATTTATTCACACTACACGGTTTAACAGAACAAATATTTGGTGATTTGAATTGTATCGTGGGTGAATATCACAATGAAATCATCCAATATTTTCCCACATAAACATTGTATCATGGATTCTAAAGCTAAAAATTGTATCGTTGATAAATATCACAATTAAACAGTGTATTTCTGATGAATATTACATCCAAATCACCCAATATTTGTTCAGTCAAACTGTGTATTGTGGAATAATATCACATTGAAGTCACCCAATATTTTTCTTGTTAAACATGAATATCACATTGAAATCACCCAATATTCATTCAGTTAAATATGGTATTGTGGATGAAAATCACATTCAAATCACTAAATATTTGTTATGTTAAACAGTGTATTGTGGATGAATATCACAATAAAACCACCCAATATTTTCCCAGTTTAACATTACAGTTGAAAATTGAATGGTGGATTAATATCAACAAGAGATCATCTAATATTTCTTCAGTTAAATATTGTATCGTTGATTATTATCACAATGAAAACGTGCAATATTTTCACAGTTAAATATTGAATCGTGGATGAATATCATATTGAAATCCCCCGATATTCATTCAGTTAAACATTGTATTGTCGTTGATTATCACAGAGAAACAACCCAAAATTCTTTCTGATAACATTATATCGTCGACGATTATCACATTGGAATGACCCAATATTTATTTGGTTAAATCGTGTATTGTGGATGAATATCACATTTAAATCACCCAATATTTTCCCAGTTCAACATTGTATCGTGGATGAAGATCACATTGAAATCACCCAATATTTATCCGGCTAAACATTGTATTGTTGATGAATACCACAGTGAAATCACCCAATATTTGTTCATTTAAACATTGAATTGTGGATGAACTTCACATTTAAATCACCCAATATTTATTCGGTTAAACATTATATCGTGGATGAATATAACAATGAACTCATCCAATATCTATTCAATTAAACTTTGTATATCACATTGAAATCATGAATATCTATGCAGTTGAACAGTGTATTTTCGATGAATATCACATTGAAATCACTATATTTATTCAGTTAAACGATGTGTTGTGGATGAATATGAAGATCAACCAATATTTTTCCAGTTGAAAATTGTATTGTGGATTGATATCACATCGAAATCAACCAATAATTATTCAGTTGAACATCGTATCGTGGATGAATATTACAATGAAATCACCCAATATTTTTCCAGTTCAAAATTGTATTGTGAATTATTATCATATTGAAATCACCCAATTTTTATTCAGTTAAAGATTGTTTCATGGATGGATATTACAATAAATTCTCCGAATATTTTTCCAGTTGAAACTTGTATTCTGGACGAATATCACATTGAAATCACCAAATATTCATTCAGTTAATATTGTATCGTGGATGAATGTCACATTAAACGCAACCAATATTTATTTAGTTGAACATTGAATTTTGGTTGAATATCACATTAAAATCGCCCAATAATGTTCCAGTTAAAATGTTTCTTAAGTTAAATCGTGTATCGTGGATGAATATCATAGTGAAATCACCCGATATTTCTCCCGTTGAAAATTTCATCATTGGAGAATATCAACACAATAATTATTCAGATAAACATTGCATCGTGGATGACTATCACAATTAAATCATCCAATATTGATAGAGTTAAACAATGTATTGTGGATGGATATCACATTGAAATCACTGAATATTCATTCAGTTGAACATTGTTTTATGGATGATTATCACATTAAATCACCAAATATACATTTAGTTAAACAGTGCATTGTCAATAATTATCACAATGGAGCAACTTAATATTTATTCATGTAACTATTGTAATTTGGATGAATATCACATTGAAATCACCCAATTTTTTTTTCCAGGTGAAAAATGTATTGTTGATAAATATCACATTGAAATTACCCAATATCTATTCTGTTGTCCATTGTAATGTGGATGAATATGACAATGGAATCATCCAATATTTAGTCAGTTAAATATTGTACTGTGGATGAATATCAAATTGAAATCACCCAATATTCATTCAGTTTGACATTGTATTTCAGATAAATATCACAATGAAATCATCTAATATTTAATCAGTTAAACATTGTATTGTTAATGAATATCACAATGAAATCATCAAATATTTATTCAGTTAAACATTGTATTGTTAATGAATATCACATCTAAATCAGCCTATATGTAATCAGTTTAACAGTGTATTGTCGACAAATATCATCGAGAAATAACCCAATATCTATTCAGTTGAACATTGTTTTGTTGATGAATATCACATTGAACTCACCCAATTTTTTTACAGTTATACATTGTATTGTGGATGAATATCACATTGAAATAACCAATATTTATCCAGTTAAACTTTGTATTGTGGATGAATATCACGATGAACTCATCGAATATTTGTCCAGTTAAACAGTGAATTGTGGATGGAGATCACAATGAAATCATCAAAATTTTACCCAGTTAAACAGTGTATCGTCGATGAATATCACATTTAAATCACCCAATATTTTTTTATTCAAACATTGTGTTTTGAATGAATATCACAATGAAATCATCCAATATTTATTCGGTTAAACATTGTATTGGGGATAAATATCACATTGAAATCGCCCCTTATTTATTCAGTTAAACCGTGTATATATGGATGTATATCACAATGGAATCATCAAATATTTATTCTGTAAACAGTTTATTGTGGATTGATATCGCATTGAAATCAACCTATATTTTTTCAGTTATACATTGTATTGTGAATGAATATCACAATGAAATCATCTAAATTTTGTTCGGTTAAACATTGTATTTTGGATGAATATCACAAAGAAATCATCCAATATTTATGCAGTTAAACATTGTATTGTGGATTAATATCAGAATGAAATAATCCAATTTTTTTTAGTCAGACATTGTATGTGGATGATCATTACAATGAAATCATGCAATATTTATTCAGTTATACATTGTATCGTGGATGAATATCACGATGAAATCATCCAATATCGATCCAGTTAAACATTGTTTTTCGGATGAATATCACATTGAAATCACCCAATATATATTCTGTTAAAAATTTAATTGTTGAAGAATATCACAATGAAATCATTCAATATTTATTTTTCAGACATTGTATTGTGGATGGATATAACATTGAAATCATCCAATATTTATTCGGTTAAAAGTTTTATGTTAATGGATATCACATTGAAATCATCAAGGATTTATTCAGTTAAGCATTGTATAGTGGATGAATATCACAATGAAATCATCCTATATTTATGCAGTTAAACATTGTTTTGTGGATGAACATCACATTGAAATCACCCAATATCTATTCATGTAAACAGTGTATTGTGGATGAATATCACACTGAAATCACCTAATATTCATTCAGGTAAACAGTGTATTAATGATGAATATCACAATGATATCATCAAATATTTACTCACTTGAACAGTGTATTGCGGATGAATATCACATTGAAATCACCCAATATTTATTCAGCTAAACATTGTATTGTAGATGGATATCACATTGAAATCATCCAATATTTATTCAGTTAAACATATATCGTGGATGAATATCACATTGGAATCACCCAATAATTATTCAGTTGAGCATTGTATCGTGGATGAATATCACATTGAAATCTCCCTATATTCATTCAGTGAAACATTGTATTGTGGATGAATATCACAATGTAATCACCCAATATTTATCCAGTTAATCATTGTATTGAGAATGATTATTACAATGAAATTATTCAATATTTATTCAGTTAAACATTGTATTGTGGATGAACATCACATTGAAATCACCCAATATGTATTCATATAAACAGAGTATCGTGGATGAATATCACATTGAAATCACCTAATATTTATTCAGGTAAACAGTGTATTAATGATGGAATTCACAATGATATCATCCAATATTTACTCACTTGAATAGTGTTTTGCAGATGAATATTACATTGAAATCACCCAATATTTATTCATTCAAACTTTGTTGTAGACAAACTCCAGTTGAATATTGAGTGAATCTTTCATATCTGTTTATATTCATAAGATTGTATTTTAATTTTGAATTGTTCAAATATACTAATAATTTTCTGTTAACTGGTGTATATAAATTGGTTCCCAATGATCAGCATAGATGTTATGTCGAAATAGATATTGGAAAAAAATAAACATTTTTTATCTTATATTTTCAACACTGCAGTGTTTGTTCTCTCTTTGTTATTTTTCTATTAATCTTCTGAATCCTCTTCGTTGATAGTTTCAGTGGCCTGACAAATGAATTACTCTCCTCTGTGTCTTCTCAGATGTGTGTGTTTTTACGTCATCATAAGTATTTCCGGTTGTAAAGTGGTCTTTGATTCAATGACCGATCGTGAATATTCCCAATCAATTTATTTTTCACATTTCACCGAATGTCTTATTCATAAACACAAACATGTATCATTTCTGATTTTTAAAAAATGTTGTTATGTTTTCTCATTTCAATATATTTATTAGAGTATAAAGATATTTGTTCACGAAGTAGAATTTCTTACTCCATCCATAGCGATGAAATGTGCTTGAAAATGGCATTGAACAATAAATGTTGCGTGATACGCACTCATTATCATTTCATATACATTTGTATACGTCTATGTATCTCATTTTCCCTATAATATATATATATATATATATATATATATATATATATATATATATATAGCAATGCTCTTCAATAGGAATAGAGCACTCTGGTGGATGAGGAATTTCCGTGTAAATAAGTATATTACTTAAACTCAGCCTCACTGATCATCAAGTTCTGTAGTCCACAGTGCCTCACTGCACTGGATGAGATAATTGAAAGTGTATAGCCACTCTGAAGAGATGTAATACAGCTGTCTATGAATGACACAATATATATATATATATATATATATATATATATATATATATATATATATATATATATATATATATATATATATATATATATATATATACATACATACATATATATATATATATATATATATATATATATATATATATATATATATATATATATATATATATATATTATGAATGCATGATTTTTTAAAAAATTTCTTTTAGTGGTTTTAAATTACAAGCCGGGTGTATATTTTGAGTGTTGCATTACCAGTAAGTGTTTTTTTCTTGTATTCTTCATAAGAACATGTAGGTATTAGAATTATTACCCCACACTAGGATCCCTTCTATACGATTTTGGTGGATTGTGTAATTATCTTGGATTTGGTTTGGTTTTGTCTAAGTTAATCATATTCGATAGGTAGTTTTTTGGTTGGTTTTGTGAATGAAATACTTATGTTAGTGATTATTAGTCCATCTATACGTGGGCTATGATTGATAATTATAATTTGAGAAGTGCATGCATTTTAACGTCATCACATTTTTCCTCTTTACAAATCAGTCTCTTTCTTTTTGATTTTTGAGGGTTTTTTTGCAGAATTTTGTATTTCAAATTTCCCATTCAGATATGGGAGGCATGGAGTTTCAACATTATTGTATAAGCGGATCTGTTTTGATATTTTCCATTTTACAGTCGATTCAAAATTGTTATTTAGCGTCCTTCGATAATAAGTGGATAAAGATGTACTATTTTTTTCTATTTTTCCTCAGTAAGATATGATATTTTGTTGGCTAATCTAAGTTTAAAGGGTGTTTTCGATGTAATTGTATAATATCTAATTTGTAGTTTTTTTGCATGGTCGATATTTCTTTAGGTATACGATATTTGAGTAGAGATATTCGTTTGTAGAGGGCGTATACTTTCGTTTATTCGATTGCAGTCTCGTCTATTTTTGCTTTGTATTTGTTTTAATCACTATATTGTCATGTTTTACGTCTAGTGTATTGAACTTTCAGGAACAATTAAAGCTAATTTTAAGTTGTGTTCTTCTTGTTTACTCCATGGGTTGGTCGTGGGGAAGTGCTTTTTCGATTATTTAAGTAAATATTTCATCGAAGTTAGTTTTTCCTTGTTGGTTAAACCTGATAATTTTTCGACACCAATTTTTTCTGATGTTGCTTTGTATTTTTGACTATTTGATTTCACTTTCCCCATCATATTTGATGTTCATTTCGGTAAAACCTCTATCATGGGCTTCGGTAAACCCAAAAACCACAAGAGGACAATGCTATACATCAGCATCTACAACGTCAGGACACTCTAAACAGACTCTCACCTGATCCAAAACGAAACCAAAGACATCAAATGGAACATCAAAGGTTTTAGCGAAATGAGAAGACCTTGAGAAGAACTAATAGAATTGAAAAGCGAACATCTTCTCTACAATTACAGAAGAGAGAACGTGAAACACAGTGGAGTAGGCTTTTTCATCAATAAAGACCTCGAAGACAACGTGGTAGGCCTCAAAGCTATCTCAGACCGCATGGCTAGTGTCACCATACAACTGTCAAAGAGTTACAAGCTAAATGTAATTCAAGTCTATGCTCCCATTTCAATCAAGCAAAGAAGAAATAAACAACGTCTATGATGACTCGAACTCCCTACTACAAGATACCAAAAGATACTTCAATGTCAATATGGTAGATTTCAATGCAGAAGTGGGACAAGGAGACGAAAGCTGCGTCGGAAAATTCAGATTCAAAAGACGAAACGAGAGAGGTGAAGATCTGGTAAATTTTGCTACGGCAAACAACTTCAAATTATGAACATATTCTTCAAAAACAAGCCCATTACAAAATGGATTTGGAAGAGCCCCAACTATGAAACCAAAAACGAAATAGACGGACAAAAGCCACACATTGGAAGACATCCAAATCCTAAACCAACAGAATGGAGGGAGCGACCATAGAATATTAAGATGTAAGATGCAAAGAACACAAGAAAATGTTCCACACTAGACTGCAGCCACTGAACGTACCAAATGAACTCACCCCAGCTTTCAAACTAGGAATGAAGAACAGATTTGATATCCTTACCGACGAAAACGACACAAATGTCAACGAACTGCACAACAAAATAACAACCTCTCTATTAGAAGCAGCCAGTATGTTCAAACCGAGAAAACACGGCAACTATTAGCAAAATCTCAGATGAAACCAGGAAACTGATTGAAAAGCGCAGATACCTCAAACCACCAACGACCACAAGGGAAACAATAGAAGAAATCGAAGTGAACAAAACAATAAAGGAGAAACTAAGAGAAGACAAAATAAGGTATACGACAACCATCATCGAGACAAACCTCAAAAAACGTCGAAGATTTAAAGCGATAAACAAAGCTCTCTGTACACGAAAGAAACAAATAACTAGCATTCTCGAAGCAAACGGAGACATAACAAAAGACAGAGACAGAATAGTTGAACAAACCCAATAAATTTACCAGGAACTCAACTCACGGACAATACAACAACGACCAGAATACACAAGATACCGACAATCAGCTCAAAGACTTCCGCGAAGGTACACCATGGGAAGTTAAGCAAGACATCAAACAAACAAACAAACAAAAAGGAAAAGCCCGTGGACCAGATAATATCACCATCGATCTACTCAAAAAGGCTGGCAAGAGAGTCAACAGATAACTAGCTATTTTATTCAACTTGTGTCTGAAACGGAGAAAAGTCCCAAAAGACTAGAACACTGCTACTATAATGCTTCTACATAAAAAAAGGTAAACCCAAAGACCTCAACAACGACAGGTATATGAGCCTGCTCAACTGCATTTATAAACTTTTCACAAAAATCATCACCAACCGGATTACTAAAATACTGGACGAGAATCAACCACGGGAACAGGCTGGATTTAAAAAGAGTAACTCGACCATGGACCATCTTCATTCAATAAATCAGCTAAAAGAGAGGGTAGCAGAATAGAAAATGCCACTCGCAGTAGCATTCATAAACTTCAAAAAGGCATTCAACTATGTAGACATTCCCATGGTCATGAAAGCCATCACCCTACAAGGTGTAGACCCTGTATGCGTTAAAGTACTGCAACACATATATAACCACAGCAACTTCTTCATTAGGCTACATGAGGACACTGAACCGTTTCAGCTTCAAAAAGGAGTAAGACAAGGTGATACCAGCTCACCCAAACTCTTCACAGCCTGAATTGAGATGATCTCCCGGAACATGGACTTAAAAAATAGAGGAATCAAAATAGACAGCGAATACTTGAGCAACCTTAGATTTGCAGACGACATCGTCCTTTTTGCAGAGAACCTACACGACCTCCAACTAATGCTAGACGATCTAAACAAAGAAAGCAAAAAAGTCGGTCTACGCATGACCTTCTGTAAAATGAAAATCATGTGCAATAATCATGTTAAGAATAAGAATATAACTGTTAAGATAGAAAACTCGGCAGGGTAGACCACTACATCTACCTAGGACAACAAATCTCCATGAGACCCTCAAAAGAGGAGGAAATCAAGCGAAGAATCACTTTGGGATGGCAAGGGTTCGGCTGTGCAAGTTCAACTTTCAAGAACCAGATGATCCCAATAATCTTAAAAAGAAGAGTATAAAATCAATGCATTCTCCCGATAGTCACCTATGGAGCTGAAACATGGAACCTAACCAAGAGACAGATCTTCAAACTGAGAAGCATGCAACGTGCGCATGAGAGAATCATGCTCAACCCTACATGGAGAAATCACAAGACAGCACAGCACATAAGGAAGAAAATGGGAGTCTGAGACATCATAAAAACTATTAAATAACTCAAATGGCAATGGGCAGGCCATGTTGCAAAAATGAAAGACAACTGATGGACATCATGTCTCACAACATGGATCCCCAGAGATCACATAAGAAACCGAGGCCAACGGAACACAAGATGGAGAGATGAACTTGACAGATTCAGGAAATACTGATTCCGCAATGTCCATGGTAGGGAATTGTGGCGAATCCTGGGGAATGTCTATGTTCAACGACGGACATTAAAATACTGATGATGATGATGATGATGATCATCATCATCATCATCATGACGATGATGATGATGATGATATGATAGTCATTTCTAACTTTGTTGAATGTAATTTAATTCGGGGAATCGTGTATCAGTCTAGTTTCAACGGATTTTTGGATCTTCCAGATGATTATGCTCGGGTGGTTAGAACTAGTGCAGATGGACTTGAGTTTTTTAAAAATTCTTTATCTAGTTCATGGGTGTTATTATTTAGATTAAAAGTAATATCAAAGTGTAGAGTTTGATTTCAACTTGAAAGTTCCTTATTTTGATTTCTTTCATTTTTAATGATTCCACTTTTTGTGCATTGCTGTTTTCTACGATTAGTATGCCGACGTCCAGGTAAAGTCCTACATTTTTAGACACTAGTTTTCTGGTGAGGTTATATGAGATATTCAAACCGATTAGATGCGACATCTCGGTTGAAGTGAGGCTGCCAATGGAGACATCAAAACCGCAGACGTCGATTTTTTTTCATCCCATTGTTCTTGATTGTGGAAAAGTATCCTTCATCTGCAATGTTTCATTATTTCTATGTCTGTACTGTTTATATGGTAAATGTTTTGGCAAATCGTATGGTTTCTCCGAAGATACTTTTAGATATGGAGGGATAGTGGTGCATGATGTTCTTTTTAATGTTGCTAAACAAGTTAAGGGAATTGTTGGATTAATCCATTGGTTGACTTGTTGTTGTTGTTCTATGCTATTGTTTATATTTTCTAATCGTTTCTTACTTTTTCTTCTTATCCTTGATTTTGTGAGGTTGATGAGTTTGTTTGAGTTCGTTAGTGAAGTCAATTTTGTGGTCCTTCATGAGCATATATGCTCATCTTTTTTGTTTTCCTACTCTATTACTGATGTTTAATTCGTCATGCTTTTTCCCTCCTTATTATTGCTAATCATTTTCTTTTTTAGGGGATACTATTTCAAATTCTGTATTTGATGGTGTATAATCAATTCACCGATATCAAAACAAAGACGTACAAATAATCACGTACTCCAGATTGAGTAAGGAATCCCGATTCATATATATATATATATATATATATATATATATATATATATATATATACATATATATATATGCATACATCCATCCATCCATATATACATACATATATGTGCATATATATATATATATATATATATATATATATATATATATAGATAGATAGATAGATAGATACAGCCACACACCTTATTGACAGCTTTATTTAATCAAGCATATATAAATGTGTGTGTGTGTTCCCCCTGTCTCAAATTAGCTTTATTATCATGATACAATGAATAATTTCATCTTGTTCCGATCTTGTTATCGATATAACTGCCTCAGCGATTTTAAAAACAAAACAGTTTTATTATAATGGCACCAAGCAGTGTTGATCGAACACAACCCACTGTTCTCACTCTAAAGATTGGTTCATATATGGAATTTGTAACTTTATTCAGGGGTTGTTATGTGCATTGTACATTATTATTTTATACTACGTATCATTAGTTCTTTAAAAAAATGTGTTTCACTCATCGATGAGGGTGAGGGATCAACAAGTATGACAATTGACGTCACTCGCTGTTCGTGTTATTTTTATTGAATATTCACTCGTGGGAAGATATATATATATATATATACATACATATACATATATATATATATATATATATATATATATATATATATATATATAATTGTAATAGTTAGAGATTATATACATATATATAGAGAGAGAGAGAGAGACAGACAGACAGACGGAGAATAAAGTACATTACAGACCCATGATTTCATAGAAAAGGCGTATATTCATTTCTATCTATCTATCTATCTATCTATCTATCTATCTATATATATATATATATATATATATATCCCCTTGCTTTTTCAGAGTCATGTCTTGAATATGTGCCTTTTTTAATGAAATCGTGTGTCTGTAATGTAGTTCGTTCTATGGGTAGATATTCTGGCAGAATTTTCTGTATTTCTATGTGTGATATTAGAACATCAATAATTCAGCATTAGACAGAAAGATACAGATTGAAAATTTCACCTAAAAATTTATCTAATAACTCCGTGTCAGGTTAAGGATATTTTTTGGACTTAGAGACCGAAATTGTCTACGTATACCGGACACAACTTTTCGATAACCTAAATCGATTTTACTTGGCAAAAAAGATGCATCGTTTTTGTTTTCTCCCCTGAAGAAAAAAAAAAATTGGTTCGGAAAGCTTTACATTTTCACACCACAGGCTCCACTTGGCAGTATAGATATACTATTATAGTATTTTCATATCTTTCTCTTTTTCTGTAACGTATTTTCTTTGTCGTGACACTTCGTGCAATGTACTTGGTTCGTGACGTCATCGTTCCTATATTGATCAGTAATCCTTATTGAATGAACCCAGATATGTCGTTGGAAAGAAATACACATACAACTAAAGAAGTGCAACATCTCGAAAGATGGCTAAAAATCATCACTGTCTAGAAAAAGGGACGCTTTATATCCTCATTGTCATGGTAGGCGTGATATGCAGAACATAAGTTCATAAGTTTTCTTCCAGATCCGATTGTACATTGAGGGAGAAATAGGTAATAATTCCTAATTTTGATTGAAATTATCAACGCATACTGAAATATATGCATTGGTTAATGATATATACATGCTAATCATATATATATATATATATATATATATATATATATATATATATATATATATATATATATATATATATATATATGTGTATATATATATATATATATATATATATATATATATATATATATATATATATATATATATATATGATTAGCAAAGCTCAGCATATAACTAAACAAAGTCTACATATATGGATTACACATGAGTACTTCAAACACAACCACAATCTATGTCGAATTCCTAATTTATCCAAAATTACCACGAGTGAGTTTTGAACAAACAATGTGGATACTCGAGTGGGTCATTGATTTCAAAATAATGTAGTCATTTGTGTATGGTCAATATCGACTCGTTTCTCTAGGAGAGCAATATGTTACACGTGGCCAGTTTAATGTAGGAGTGTGCAGGTTTGTTTATTCAGTTCATATATACGATCAGGCAAAGCGGTCAAGTAGTAAAAATATACGTATATAACATCAATTTCTTTCACTTCGTTTGAATTTAACTTTACTTTCAGTTTATACAAATGTATACAACTGAAAAAAAAATGGCCAAAAGATACGTTTATGAGCATTCTGTGGCTTTCTTCTTAAAAACTGTTGACCAAAACAGTCCACAAATTATTCGACGTAGTTTTCTTTTTAATTTTTCAAGTTGGTGTAGATCAAAGCAGATCTGCTATCTATGTATGTGCCATGCGTGAGGGACGCTTCAATGTGGACAGAGGGTTTGAAATAAAAACGTGTGTCTTTCATTGTAAGTAGAAATTTTTTTTTCTTTTTTTGTACAATTTTCAAAAAATAAGGTTTTCATTTAGCCTACTATTTACAATGCATGTTCATTCTAAATTGGTCCTCTGCTTTATACCTGACCACGTTCATGCTTATCTTTTCTAAATATTCCAACTTCCTATTGATCATTGCAAACAAAACTAGCTTTCAAACATATTTACGTAAAATTTGTTACACCATTAAGAGCTGAGGACGGAAACATATCATGGACATACAGTAGACCTAAGGATGATCCGAAGTCTTTGATGGAACCTGAGGTCATCATTTGGTAAATGCCTTTTTTCGTAGAACAACCGTTGTTTTTGCTGTAGCATGTCTATGCTATTATGCACACACACACACACACAAAACACACACACGCTCACACATGCACACACACAAACACACACACATGTATAATGCATAAGTGAACATTCACATATATTTTCCCTTGAGAAATTGGAAGTGTCTTTGTTTTGTTTTTGAAGACAAAGCTCCTTTTTCCTCGCAAACTGATCTCTAAGATTTGCAAAATATCAATATTAGGGAAAAATTCGGGGGTGGGATGGAAAGAAAGAGAGAGAGTTATTTCGCTTTGGTTTCAATTTCTTTCTCACTTATTCATGGTTAAATAATTCCACCATGTGTGCGCACATAATAAGCGTGTGGACATAAAAAGTCTTCTCCAAACGTCCACTGATCATCGTTTCAAATTGCTTTCTAAAACTATTTATCAATGTTTCCTCCATTTCTTTGTCGATTATTTCTGGTCTTTGGCTCTTTTACTTCTGCTTTTACCATTTCTGTCTCTTTTTCTTTCGTCTATGCTTTATCTTTCCGATTCTAACTACTTCTCAACTTCACTAATCTCCATGACTAAGCTTGATGGATTTTTAATGAAGTTCTTCTATCGAAGGGACTTCGGTTCTAAATATAAAACCCTTATCTGCTCTTTGCAAGCCATTAAGAATTATATATGTGATACCGGCTAAAAAATATAGCTTCCTTAATTTCGTCTGCCTAAGATACTCTTTCAAAAAATTCAGATTTCCACAGGGATATCCTAAAGTCATATGACGCTGACATGGGCCTATCAACGAGTTTTTTTTTCTACTAGCTTAGTAGTATGGGAAGATGTGCGCACAGAAATCCATATTTTAAGTGTACGTGTGCGCACACGTATAGTCCTCTACATATAGAGTGCATATACGAATATATTCATGCTTACAATATTTGTTAACGACATTTATATATATATATATATATATATATATATATATATATATATATATATATATATATATTTGATGTTCTAAATCTAGTGACCATGGAGGATGCATTGCTCCCACTCACATCCGTAGAAATCTATACGGATACATCTGTCCATACATATGAATGAGCTTATATATATATATATATATATATATATATATATATATATATATATATATATATACACGCACACACATACACACACACACACACATATATATATATATATATATATATAGATTGATAGATAGATATGTATGCACTTCTAAGTACATATATGTTTGCATAAATACAAATACATCGACTTCCTAACACGCACAGACACCCATACACACAAACACGCTTTATAATCACCAGTAAAACAAAATGAAACCGCGCACACAATTTCATAGAATAAATTTCCAAGAATTGTATTTATCTAAAGGAAATAGATGTTTCGCAAACACAATTCCTACTCCAGATATCATAAAGTTCGCACATGAACACACACACACACACACACACACATATATATGCACTCACACACACACACACACACACACACACACACACATATATATATATATATATATATAGTAAGAAAGGAAGATAGTGGGAATATATTAGTTGGATGATGTATATACATTTCTGTACTTCCAAGTGGGCGATGGTTTTAATTACTTCTATGATAGCGAATATTTGCGTGGATTATTCAAGCATTGCTTACAAGACCGTTATCTAACATGTTGGCATTTGTAAGGATTCAATCAGAAGAATCTCTCACCCTTCTGATACCACTGGCAATTCTATCGTCCAAGAATATACACTTGCCAAGAATTCGATGCTACTAATCCGTCTAAATCTTGTTATTATATCATTCCAAATCTGGCTCAGTATTGCTAAGCCGATCTTATACAAGAACAACCCCAACCCTCCCGGCTTCTATCTTGCATACATTCAAGTAAGTAATGTATACATCAATGTAACTGCAACTATTTGTACAATATGAGATGTTTAGTGAAAGAATTCATTCAAGCAAATCTAATCTTTTCTTAGTTTGTCTATTCTCATTGCATTCTTTTCCATTTTTCAATTGGTTTTGTTATGAATCCCCAGAACTACTTCCGTCTGGATTGATAGGATGAGCACATATTTCCTTAAAATCCTCTTTTTTTTTGTTTTATTTTTTTCTTTCTATGAAAATTCAAGCATATCGAGCAACCAGCCAGATTGGCTTCTGATTATTGAATCTTTGCACGAAGATGTGCCTACTTATCGGTATTTTTGTGTCTGCAGACTCTCGTAGTCACATTTTTTGGGCTACAATTGTGACAAAATACATATGTACACAAGTAGGCACAATCTAAAAACGTTTCATTCCCCAAATAAGAGGTTTCTTTTTGCATTTTTTATCATTTGGTCCAAAAAAGCCCAAATTTTCTACTGGATCTTTTTTTTATTTGATAACAGTAGATAAACATATTTACACACATGATCTACATAATAAGTTCTGCTATGCTGATTCAATAATTCTTGATAGAGATACTTGTTTTTATTTCTCACCACGAATGGTTGTAATAGATTGTATTGTTTCGTTTTTTTTTGTTTTTTTTTTCAAACATTGAGCCAGGTCAAAACTTACTGACAGATTACGATACCTTTACGTTGGCCGAACGATATCTAGTTGATAACAGGAGAGTATTTGCTGTTACATGTTACATGCATCTTCGATAGCTATATAATGATATATCGTATACAAAAACCCTTAAATTTGAAGGCTAGAAACACCTGAGAGCACTTCCCTAGAATAAAGGTAAAACGAAAAAAGAAATATGGTGCGCCTTCTACGCCCTATAGTGGCATGACACAGATTAATAGAAGCCTGTTGAATATCTAATGCATCTATCAAATGGTTATTATGTTATTAACGGTGCTAGTTGTGGCTTTTTGCTGCAAGGGAGAAAGTCAAGACTTCGAATTTTGATTTTCAAGGCAGGAATGCGGACCCTCCGGACTCGAATATTTGATCAACCCAATCTATTTTCCTCCATTAATTTCAACTGAAAATTGAGGCAGAAAAAAGGGTTAGTTTGGGAAATATTCATACTATCAATAATATAACGCATAAAACGTCCCTCCCCTTCAAAAATGCATCAAAAGATGATCGCAGCCATCATTGTTCAGCTGCATATTGACCACGACTAACGATTAAAAAAAAACAAAAAACTAAAAAAAACTGGATGATACTTAAATATACTATAGGATTTTTCCCAGTCGGACTGGTGGCTCACGGATTCTCTCCACTTGACTCACATATTTCAAACTTCTTTCAAAGTTTACGACTTCTGGTAGTTATTCTAATTTCCGCCTTGCAATTGTCAGACAAAATCTGCTGATTCTCCCAACATTTATCTTGGTGGTTTTTAATGTGTTTATTGTCCCTGCTGTCAGAACATGTTCCCACAGAGTGTTTGACATGCTAGCTGATCGGATAGAAAACGTCTTTCGTCTTATTGCAGTACTGGGAAGATAATCATTTTATGTGTCCTGGAACCCGAGAGGTATGTTCAGTTCATCCACATACCAATGAAGTCCGCTGCTGATAGATGAAAAGAATCTAGATAAATACGTTAATTCTTAATATCATCAGGTAAAATAAGCTGAGATGAGTCCTATATACAATCAAACGCAGTTTTCATTTTGCAGGCATTTGCTCTTGGGATGCAATACGTCCTTTTCTCTCTCTCTCTCTCTCTCTCTCTCTCTCTCTCTCTCTCTCATCTCATCACTTTTTCTCGAATATACACGTTTGAAGAATAGAATCGTCATGTTGTATCCAATTAATACATGGTTTACTCGCCGCAGCTTTCGTGAGAAACAGGTCAACCATGAAAAATATTTCAAAAAGTTAGTTTTACTAAGATTCCAATGTTTTTCTAAAATCTATAAAGCATAAACCGTATAAATATCAGACTTTATCACACATATACGAATAAAACAGTCGTGATATCGGATGTCATTTTTACGATTCTTTTGTGTTAGTTGTTTGGTAGGGATTAGAGCCAATAATTTTATCGAGAGAATGAAGGGATTGAACTGAATTAATCGTCGGGCATCATTAGCTGAAGAATAAGAATCCGCATGGTGGCTCCAGTAAATGTAAATGAATTGAGTATAACAAGTCTGGCAAGGGGAAGTGGCTAATACTGCTCAAAAACTTACAGAAGGAGAGGCCAACAGTTGTATATATTGCTTAGCATTTTCTGATTTCCAAATCCATTGTTTTCCTTTGAAAAAAAAAAGCTTAATTAGTTTTGATGCATTGGCATTATTTTGTTATATATATCATTTGAGTAATACTAGTGAAAATTTTGGATTAATATGAAACACGAACTGTCTTTGAGATTAGAAATATAACAATAAGGATGGTACATGAAACGTCTGAAAAGTATTAAAACATTGTAATTATTCCCCTGGACAAATTCAAATGTATAAAGCATTAAAGCAAGCGGACTAGATAAGATCAGATAAAGAAACTTTTGAATCTGCCATTCCGATGGAAATTATGAATCACCAACACCCATGTATACATTTTGTCAATTTAGCATAAACTTATATTGAAAACTTTGGGGAATAACAAAAACATCCCAATATTCATTGAGAGATTGCATGTGTGCATGCCGACTTGATGTTTCTATTCTGAACAGTTAGAGCTGGGCTAGGTCCAGTTATATATATATATATATATATATATATATATATATATATATATATATATATATATATATATATATAGTAGCCCTGACAACAAAACTTACCCACAATGCATAGCCCCTGGCAGTGGACTCTGGTTCCACATGGTACATTTTAATTCACACTCACACAACACACACCACTGATGATGGGAGAAATCCCGAAACATGTATGGACTATTGACATATAAGGATTAATAAACCTTACCACCAAAAACTTCACTCCCGAGTCTGTCTCACTCTCTAAAGTACACATTATATATATATATATATATATATATATATACATATATATATATATATATATATATATATATATATATATATATATATATATATATATATATATATATATATATATATTCTTTGTTTCTATTTGGAAAGGAATAGGAACGGGAGGAAATTTGTGGGTTGTCCAATTGATAGTGAGAGATCAAGAGAGAAAAGAGCGATCGTTAGTCTACTAAGAGAGTAGGAACAGAAGAAAGGAAATCCAAACAGGTAGTTTACTGAGGAGGTGGTACAATTTTGACAAATGAATCTTATCCATGTTAGCATGACAATTAGATAAAATTATTGACCAGCAACAAGATTGGGGAGGGAAAGGGAGACAATAAAAAAAACACAGACAGAGGATGGGAAATGTCCTAAAGCATGAAATAATATTTAAGTTTAGTTCTAGTTTAGGTGTCAGCAGTCGAGGATTATCCCCATGTGTACGGTTAGTGTATATAATGATAGCATCCATGAATAATCTTAACTCAGTAGAAATGTTTAAACCGGTGCCTTGTCGATTGTTATAGTTATTAACTGTAACATCAATAACAGTTACACACATAACAGATGAGATATATGAAAAAAAGTTTTTTCTTAACTCTCTAATGACAAATGTTTTTGGTAGCATGTTGTGTTGTGATGATCAGTAAGAAAAGGTGGTGATAGATAAACAAGTCACATTCTCTGCCTTTAGTTGGGTACTAAAAGTCAAAATTTTCGAAAAAATATGCCTGGCCACAAACCATGAGACCAGTTTGGCATAAATATGCATTGGAAATTTTGAGAAAAATCTAAACGTCACAACATATGGATAACCTTAACCCCAACCACAATAACTAAACCAATATTGTGGCTAATGGTGTTTATCATAATGGATCTTGTTGTTTGAACCAAGTACAAAGAGAATTGAAATCTAGATTTTTCAATCGCACTGGAATGCACTATGAAGATATAATCCCATTCCAAATCATCTAAATGGTAGAAACGGTCTTCATGACTATAGCAATATGATTGGTTCATTTGAAAAATCGATGACACAATCAATACCTCCTGAAAACAGCATAACTAAAACCAACAAACATTCAGAAAATAATGCTAAAGGATTGGAGAACCCTTGTTTCCAGTCACATACTGCTACAAAGGGGAAAGCTTGAAGCAGATAAAAGTTCTATTTGGAAAGTAACATCCGTTTACTTCAAGAACCGATTGAGCAGCCTTCATGTTATTTAGCAAACAGTCAGGAAGAACCTTAACGCGAATACATGATCAGGCACTACACTTTGTTTTCACTCAATCAACGTGGACAGCCGCTGCATTTGATTCACGTTTTGTACAGGGATTTGGAAAAACACTTTTGGCTTCTTCCAAAGATTTCAGTCCATGGCAGAGTTTCTAGAGAGAATAAAGATGCTTCTGATTACAAAGGACTACTTTCCAAACTGTTTTAAAAGTGGTAAAAGGGTGTTGTTGTTTTTTTAATTCAAGGGGGAGTACTTTAAAAGCGTGAATAAGACACCATTGCCCTAGATAGCCTATCGTATCATCAAAGCCCCCAAGATGGGCCCCAATCTTACAGCACATATTTTTCTCTCTTCGAGCATCGGAGTGTGTTACCGTGTGCCTGTGTGTGTCTGTGTGTGTCTGGGTGCTGTAAGCTAAGAAAATGAGTACATCACTATGCAAAGAATGGGTATTTTATTAAATAGCTGGATTCATTCCGGACAGACGTCGTCCATTATGATAATAGTGAGAACACAAAATGTAAGCTTTACTTGAGAACAAGGAAAGTGAAATTTCCTGCTGAAAGCTTATACGGTCTTCGTTCGGAGATAAGGAAAGAGAAGTTTATCAAGCAGTGGAATTGGCTCTGTCAGGGAATCACATGAATCGTATAAGATTGAAGAAACTGATAAAGGTCAAGACCTTGTCCGAAAAGAGAGGAAATCGTAGAGCATAGAGGTGACAATCATGACTATTATCATTGGAGAAGCGGAAACGACAGCATAAACCTTTGCAAAAAGATTACATCGGTTTATGATCTGAAAGGAAAGCGAGGTAATCAAGATGACGCTACTGTTATTGTCCGAATGGATATAATGCAGACATTCCGGCACTTGATGCGTAACGATATGCACTAAACGGTACTGAAATGAAAGAATTGTTCATGCTTTTTAGATACCTTCACTCTTCTTCATTGCCCTTCCTCTTTCCCTGTTATTACTTTCCTTTATTTATTTATTTTTCAATTAAACTGAGTTTTTTGTTGATCTATTTATTATTTGGTCGAATCTGAATCAATTATACAATACCCACCGAAGCAACATCATTTTCATTATTTATCTTGTTTATATCATCTTTCACCTCCTCGTCATCATTATTTTCATAATAAATATCATATCAATACCATCTCTGTAATTCAACACGTTTCACAAAACAATACTAAAAGCCCCCCCCCCAAAGGATAAAATGATGCTACGTTTAACAACTTTATTCAGAGACGCTTGTCAGTGATTTACGTCTCCATCCACAAACTCCGCGTTTAATTATGTCGTTCTAATGAACCCTTAAGGACATCCGTCAATAAAACTCTCAAACGTTTTAAACCAAATTAGAAGATATTAAAAACGCCAACCTCTCGTCAGTAATAGAGACCATAAACATAGCGAATCCTTTCCTTCTCTTTTCTTCGTAAACATGCTTTTCAATCCTGCAATTGGTGTGAGTAGGTCAGCTGAACGTTGGAGAGAGACAGATAAATGGATAAAGAGAGACAGTGATACAGAGAGATAGAGAAAGAGAGACAGGGAAAAAGAGAGAAAAGGGCAATGTAGACGGCAAGATACGGACAAAGAGAAAGAGAGGGGGATAGATGGAGTGTGATAAACGGAAAGAGACATAAATAGATGGAAAAGGACATATATATATATATAGAGAGAGAGACAGACAGACAGATAGACAGACCGACTGAGAGGTAGAGGGAGAGAGAAAACAGAAAATGAGAGGATGAGAGAAATAATCGGAAGAGGGCAAAGAAAGGCGGATAGAGAGGCAGATAGGAAAGGAGTAAGAAAGGTGTAGTGGAAGACAGGCAAGGGAAGATAAAAACAAAATCAGGAAAGACGTTGAGAGGGACCACTTGTAATTGAAAGATGAACAAAGATGGTTGGAGAGAGGTACAAAGGGGATGGAAAGAGAAGTTAGGAAGAAGGAGAAAGAGAAGCAAGAAAGGACAAGGAGAGAGACAGAGAGAGATGAAGAGTAAAATAAGTAGACAGAAAGAAACATAGAAAGAAAAGATAGAGAGAGAAGTATTGAAGTAGCGAAAGCAGAGACAAGGAGATTTGATCAAGATGGAAGAATTTATTGCCTTGTTTTAAATTGCTGTGCAGCCGTCTTCCTGAAGTCATAAGTGATGACACATTCTGATTTAAGTGTTCTGGAATCGGTAGGATAACATTAATGGTGACATCCCTTTCGTTGCAATGCACCTGCCTCTGGAGTTGTCTAAAGAAGCAGACACACCAGTTTATTTTGAAATATTATTTGAAATCATTTTTCTTCATTAGAAAACCCAACTGAAATAGAAATACTAAACGAATACTAAATATTATATTGTTTGATTTCATGCTTTACAACATCATAAACAGCGTTCAGAAGGTTATGTTAGGCGCCTCTCCATCGAGTTAAGGCGAGCAATACAAGTACAATTACCAATATAAAGAGAATCCTAACAGCAAATCCGACACTATACCTTTTTCAACAATAAAAATGTAAATTCGTGTTAGATGTCTTCCTGCGAGTGATGTTCACTTGATTAGTAAGTTGAATTGGATAGTTGGCATCTTAGTAACAACTCTACCAGCTTTTTCAAGTATTACCAGAACAACATCGTTGAAATATAACTGAACGTCGGTTGGTCAGAAAATGTGTGTCTCTCTGTAAGAACAATATCGCTTTATTACAGCAATTTCTTCATTTACATTATATTTTATTAAGAACATTGCAAATAATAATACGGTAGACCTATGGATCATATGCGTGTGAAAGTGATGCCTCGACGTGAGAAAAATGTCTTGATTAATCACAGAATAGAAACTGACTTGCAACCAATGTATTTTAGCAGTAAGCGTGATTAATTTATAAATTGGAGGAAGGGGTGATCAGCAAACAAGTTAGTTCTCTCGTTTTTTTCTTTGGACAGGAACCACCTAGAAGTCTAAATTTTCAGAAAGAAACAGGAGAACAAAGACTAACACATGAATTTAGCAAGGAACTCTTTAACTACCCAAGCCCTTTCAAACCTCATTCTGGGTCAAATGTTAATTTCTTTGGAAAATTACGTATTTCCCAAAACGGGGGAAAATGCTGGTGAATTTTGATTAAATACATTTATCAAATAATATTATCACAGTTCTAATCAATGGCAGCAGCCGTAAAGGATGAAATATTTTTGATTCCTCGTCGAGAAAACCTATTTTTTTTAAATATTCAGTGGATGTTGGTTTCTCAAAGTCCTTTCACCTCAATATGGTTTATTTTTATTATACGCTGTGAGTGACATACTCTTTGATGAAAGAGATGATGAACTAAATTAAACCTGCTTTCCGCATCATTTGACCGTAAGAAGAGCAAAGCACACACACACATATAGAGAGAGGGGGGAGAGGTTGATGTATAT
>OY735208.1:65227958-65240458 GCA_963457665.1 Thysanoteuthis rhombus
AAATCTTCTGTTTTGCTCTAATCTTTTCTTTGATTACTTTTTACTATTCAATCTGTTATTTTTTGTTAACCTATAGAAAGCCTGACATGAAGTCACAGGACTCAAAGTCGCAGACCAAAAGTTGAAGCTAGTGATACTAATAAAACCATTTGATATAATTAATCCATTTTTGTGATTTTCCCTCGTTCACTCAGTCTATATCTACAATGTCAGAGCCCCGTTTGTCTAAACCAGTGGTTTCCATCCTCATTTGTATCACTGACCACTTCAATGTTGACAATATTTTACAGACCTTCCGAATAGAACAATAGAATACGGAGTTTGTACATAAATATTGAAGACGAGAGATGAATTTTCCGCTGGAACTGATTATTGAATCGCTTCTCTGCAAAAAAATAAAAAATAAAATAATAAAATAATAAAATAATAAAAAGAAGGAAAATGATTCATTCATAAGAAAAGGCCTTTCTATATATGTAAGATTTTTCAAAAACAGGACTGCGTGAAATGTTGTACCTTTGTAAACAGTATAATGAAATAAATTTGGCCTTCGAAAATTTCCTTCAATTTCTGTCAGAAAATATCTTCTTATCATGTAAAAATGGTATCTATCAATCTAAAGATAGAAGAAAAATACTATAAAAGCAGCACATCTTTTTGAAAAAAATATATTGATCCTAATATTTCCACTGTGTCATAATGGTATAGAGATGTAGGATTCAAAAATGTAATTTTTTGAAAGAAATAATAATTCTGCAATTCACTATAACTTTACGCAAGATTGTTAAAAATCAGATTCAGAGCGCAACTACTCAACCAATGTTTGTGAAAAGGAAAAAATCAACGCTTCAAAACTTCTACTACACAAGGAAGGAGACAATAAAGAATGTGACAATCCCTTTTGCACACTATTATCTAGCATTTACGAACAACTCTCGAAAATAATTTGATTAACATACACTTCAGATGAAAACCAACCACGTGAATGGACAAGCTTCAGAAGTGGCTACTCGTCAACTAACACATATTGAATCAGATGATCGAGGAGATTCGTTTGGCCTAAATAGACTAATACAGAATTTTTAATTCGATAGGTTACATGGCTGTCTACAAATTCATGCTTGAACAGGGTATAAACAGGGATTGTAAAAAAAGTATATTTTCATGAAATGTCACTGCAACAATTATACTTGATGAAGCTGTAACAAGATAAAGAATACAGAGATTATAATAGTACCCAACCTTTAAACTGAGCCTAGAAAATAACTTTCAGAGAACAGACTGGGTCGACCAACTGATGGATACAGACGGAGAATACTTGACCGATCTAGGGTACTGAGCATCACAGACCCAATACTTTCTCAACTTGCCTAGTTCGTCCAGCCAATGTATTTTCTGCCAGCCTCGGTTTTGCATGTTATCTGTTGGGATCAACGTTGCAAGTCATGATGTCCAGTGATAGTCCAAGATTTATGCAACATGACCAGTCCATTGCGATTTGAATTTCCTAATGGGTTCTATGATGTCTCAGACATTCAATTGGTCGAACATGATTTTTTCATTTGCACGGTGCATGGTTCTCAGCTTGACTGTCAGTTTCTTGGTTGGGGTTCATATTTCAGTGACTATCCAGAGAATGTAATGGCTGAATTTCCACCTTCTCACGACCAATGTTTTTTTCTTTTTGTTCTTGAATTTTAAGCTTGTTCTGCCAAAGGCATTAGAGTGATTCTTCACTTGATTTATTCTTATTCCAAGGAAGTTTATGAAAATTTGTTGTCCCAGGTAGATGTAGTTGTCAACTTTCTCAGGCTCTGCGTTTTCGGTTTTGATCATTTTGTGTTTGTTTTGAGAATGTTTGTTGTACATGATTTTTGTTTTGCTGAACATTATGTGATGGCCAACTTTTTCCTTTTTTCATTCGGTTTGTTTTGCATTAGTTGGAGATCCTGTAAATTCTCTACCAAAAAACCGTGTAATGATAATGCATTAATATCTGGAATTGCTAAAGATATACAAAACATGTTGATTGACGTAAATAAAGACAGCTAAAAATTGTGTTAGAAATGAACAAATGGAAGCAATATTCAATGATGAATGAGTTGAGGGATCCAGTGAGCTGATGAAGCTAGAGGGAGACTGTGAATGAGGTAGTGCATAACATTTGGCTGGAAAGATTCTGGTGTGAAGAGAGACATACTGAGAAGCAAATTGACAAGGTGCTTGGAATGTCAAATATACCATCAATGTAAAATACCTGCTATGGTGTACGGTTGTAAAACCTGGAAACTTACAAAACCAATTAGAAATAAAATCAGAATAATGCAGAAGTTGATGAAGAGAGCAATGTTAACAATAACTCTCTTCGATAGAACAAATTAACATTGATCAGAAAGAAAGAGAGATAGAAAGAGGGAGAGAGAAAGAGATAGTGAGAGAGAGAAGACCAGGATGAAAGATAGCGTACAACTAATTAAGCATTAAGATGGAGATGGACAGGGCATGCATTTGAAAAAGGGATAAGGGATGAAGCAAAAAGTTGACCAATTCATTCCTGTGGTAAACAGAATAGGAAAAGACACTAAATGGAGAGATAGAATAAAACCAATTGCCAGTAAGACAATGCAGAGTCTTGTGAACTCACACACTTCATGGAAGGAGATGGAAAGAGCTTTGTCCATCAGTGGATTTGATCTGAATTTGTTTCTGCTGCTGCTGGTATATATGTACATGTTGTGTAAGATATCTAATCTCAAATGACAGAGAAAAACTGGAAAAGTATGATAATACAACGTATTGATCATATGTTCGCCAAAAAAAATAATAATAAATCGAACTTTTATCTTTCTTTAGTCATTTTTGAGCCATTGACTGACATAGCCACTTTTAGTCATTGGGAATGAATGCTGTCTTCTGGCCACATCAAATCAAGATTGCTCACTTGAGATTTACAAACGCATGTTTTATTCCTGCTGCAAGTGAAGAACTGGATAATTTCAAATGAAAACAAAACAATGCCATTCGACTTTCTGTCATTTTGATGTCGCAACCGAGGTCAGAAAGTGCATTATAAAAGCTTTCTGTCGTTTGCATTATTTGATATTCGTATTAAAAACAGACATAAATACCTGCTCAGACATTCTATCTAAACCAAAATCAATTCATTTATGCATTACAAAGTCAGCGATGTACAGGGAGAAAGAAAAAGAGCCTCACTCGTATTACATGGTAAAGAAAATTATTCATCTTATTATTTCCTAATGTATCCACAGTAATATATTTCTTCTTGTTTTTCTTTAATTTTCATATTCCTTCCATTTTTCTTTTTTTCTTCGAATTTCTACGAGAGCAGCAGCCATAATGCTGTGCTAAAAGCAACCAGGGTTTTGATGCAAATAACATAGGATAATGTTGATAACTCAGAATTTCGAATATTATTCATTAAATACGATACAAAGAAAGTTTTTGTTTTTCTAAATGAAAGGAAGAATGGAATGCTCCCAAGAAGCACGAATGTGCTTCAAATTTCCACTCCATTTCTGTACGGAGAAAATGAATGATAGAGATCCGGTTTGAAAGTAAGAAATAGTGCAATGGGATGTCACAGCCTCGGGACCCACTGATAATCCTAATTTGAACATGGTAAGGCATACCTTTAGAAACGCACAGGTGCAGGACAAATCCTGGGTTAAATCCTTACAATCATAGTTACTGCTAGAGGAAGAAAATTAAACTAAATCTTTTGTTAAAAGACCGATCTTCATATCAGCCTATATTTATGGGTAGAAAACAGCCGAGGCAAGGGCAATGATCTTGACAATGCAAATAATTAGGACCATTACATCTATGAAGATTTCACACGAAAATATTCCACAATTCAGGGACATAGTTTTGATTATCCAATCATATTTCTTGTTTTCTGTGCCTTTGCGCTGGTTTTGTATCAATTTTGCTGGGTCTGTGTTGTTTCCCCCTTTACTTTCAGTTTGTGTATATTTCTATTCGGAACTGTCAAAGGAAATTGTTAACATAGGTTTCTCTCGGGCAAACCAGCTGGCTTGCCAGCTATGTACGTATCACCCGTGCAAAATAAACCAATGGAACTGGAGGGCTGAGAATTTGAACGGTTACTCCGAATTATGACCAAAAAAAACTCCTTTTTTAAGATCCCCCTACATACGATTTCAGTGGCAAGGGGCAGTTTGAAACATGTGTTCATGCTACGTTGGTCCTTGGTCTGTGCCCGTTCGTTTTTTGAAAATTCAGAAATTTTAGTCATCCATCGTCATTATCATCAGGATTTTATCGCCTGTTGTTGGACATACACCTTCCCGTGGATTAGCCAGACATTTTTTTATCATGGGCGTACTTTAGCCAATACTTTCTAAACTTGGCTAGTTTGTCTCTCCATCTTGTATTCAGCCGGCTTGGGTTCTGCATGCAATCTCTGAGGTTTTACGTTGTAAGTCATCATTTGTCTTCTCTTTATTTCTTTTGAGTGGTTTCATTTTGTTCAGTCGCTTCAATTCATTCTATTGTTGTTGCTGGGATCCCGAGATTTCTCAGTTTTACCATGAGATTCTTGGTTTCATCTGAGAATTTACCGATGGTCTATGTATTCATTGATTTAAATATAATGGCGACTACAATTAGAGTGTCTGTTAATTTATTGAATTAGTTAAATGTTGGTGCCGTTCTCATTTTGTCCAGTAAAAGGTTAATATTTGATTTTCAGTTCAAGCTTGAAGTATTGAGTGATTTCTTTAAGCACGTTCAGTTCCTGCATTCTATCTTGATGTTTTAATTTTACATCTCACCATTCTGTGGTCGTTCGATTCGATTTATGACCTGGATGTCTCTAACGGTATCAATTTTGTCAGCTACAATGTGGTCTACTTCGTTTTGGTTTCATCGTCGGGGCTCCTCGAGATCCATTTTTCATTAGATTTCGCCCTGGAAAAGGTGTTCATGATTTTGAAACCATTTGTTGTTGCAGAATGTGTATGATCCTCACTTCCCCCATACCGTAATGTATATCCGAACATACCAACTCACTATTCATTCATTTGTCTTACCTCTGCGTTAAAGACTACCACAATGACATGAGTATTCTCTGGTACCTTGGAGTAAGGAGTCGTCTTTTTCCTCTTGGAGTGTGAACTGGAAGTGTAAACTTGTATGTTATCAAATTTGTACCTCATTGACACTGGCTATGCGGTTAGAGACAGCTTTGAAACCTACCGTGTTGTCTTTGATTTCCTCATTGAAAAGCAAGTTTCCTCACTTTGTTCTACTTTCTCTTTCCCGTAGTTGTAAATAAGATGTTTGCTCTTTACTTCAATTAGTTCTCCTATGGATCTTTCATTCAGTTAATGTCGATTATGTTCCATTTGATTTGTTTTTGATAAAAAAACAAAAATAGTGATTATAGCCCAGCAAAAAACGAAGGAAGTTCCATATTGATTTATCAATCTCTCTTCCAATTTCTCAGTTGATCACCCCCAACAGGACATGCTGCCAAAATATGTTGGAAATGTGACGCTATCTATTGATTGACTAAACAGACTCGTTCCAATTTTAAGTTTCTAATAAATGCGAGCGGTAATTTAGTAATTAGAACAAACACTTAGGGGCATCCATTTCAATTAACTGTCCGTGTGCTTTCTGAAACGTTTATCGATCAAGCAATGTTGATAGGTTGAATGTCGATGTTTGTTCCAGAAAGGTGTTGCCACCGACATTTAACCCCCGACAGCAGTGCATTAACTACTGTATAATTGGCTGACCTGGAAATAGATGCCTTTACTTTCGCTTCCCGTCATTAGTCGAGCGTTTTCATCAATAACGTTTGATTCAGGTCTTTCCGTATGCTTTTTGTTGATTACAACAATTGAATTAAGTTTTCTGTGTGAATTCCTTTGATCATTTTTTCGATCCTATTGTCGTAAATGAGAAAAAATATATATCAAGTTTAACGTTTTCAATTATTTAGATGTTTTATTCCTGAATTTAGAGAGAAACTGATCGATATTCGAATCGTTGATATTCTTTTGAAGTTTCCGTTTTACTCTTATTTTTCCAGAGCCATGTAATTGTGTTACACGTGATATCACAGGTAAGGTCTATTAATTCTTCGTAGCACATTTTCTCTGCCAGGTTCTGCTGTTGATAAGCCCGGGTGTTGAATGAAATGATCAGACAAAACAAAAACCTCTATGATTTTAGATATATGAAGATAGAAAGATGGTACTAAAAATGAGCCATCATGCAGATATACCAAAGTCTCAAAGGTTACAAAATTGACACACATTGCTTCAGAAGTTTAACCAGTTCACTGCAACTTTCATATACAATAATGATTGGAGAAAAAAGTTACATTACAAATTCTGATAATAATAATTGCAGAGAAATTTGCTCCCTTCAAACTGAATGAATGTGAATGCTTTTTTTTCTTCTTAATTCTAGATTTTTAAAAAATGGGCCTTAATTGATTGATATTGGACAAGATGTGAGTTTTCCGGCGTGAAAACAGTGTCTTGAAGGATTAATATATTCTTTTGAATTCCCTAAACTTTTGGATTGTATCAAGTATTTTTAATGCTGGGTGCACTTCAGCCTGGTATTCACTGATCTCACTTCCAAATGTTCTTATCGCAAGTAAAAAACTCGCATGTTTCACATTGATAGTTCTCCTAAATTGAATATTTTCAGTGGTGCAGAAAACGAATCTGATTAGGCAAGACCTATCCCAGTTTTCCACAAAACATGATCAGCAACATCACAAGTTTTCTTGTCAATGCACTCAATTGAATGGATCAAAATGTTCGGACCAAAATTCAGCTAAAATTTACGCATCAGGCAATGGACTTATTGATGGACCTTCGTATATATGCATAGATTATAGACTGTGCTGATAGAATAGAGCTATACGTACATAAACCCACACATACGTGTGTGTATATCCAATTCAGTTGAGTTGTTATTCTTTGTTTCAGATAGCATATCCTCCAACATTCACAATGTAAGTACTTCTTTCCCATCACCAAGGCAACACACTGTCAGTAGGCTCAACAGACAGATGTATTTTTTTCTGGCATGAATATTTGCAAAAACAAGATGGACGATTCTACGTCAAAATCATTGATTCATTTTTTCTCGCATTAATGAACCTTTTTTATATGAACAGTTTGCCGAAGAATCATGGAAAATGTTTATCATTCAAGGTTGGGCAACATTATAGAAGATATTCGCATGAATAGACTGGCAGGTGGTTCTAAAGAAAAAAGTTATATAAAAAAAACAGAATGTGAGAATCGTTGTGTCCTATTTCATTGTGATTTATTTTTTGACTATTGTTTGTTTTTGAGATCTTCTGCAAGAGACATACCTCGCTGTGTTCATTATTCATGGTCCAGCTCTAGATTATTCCTCCCTTCTTTGTCACCAGACATCAACCTAGTCGTGTTTGGTGGCTCTCAGAGGAACTTTCAATTAAGCAGGAGATAAGTATATTAATGTGATTCTTTCTACAAAAATACCACTTGAAAAAAATAGGACTGGAAACAAATCACTGGATGAAAAGGCGGGCGAATGTTCATGACATTATAGTTTTCCAATACCTTGTGACATTTGATTTTATTGAAATCCTTTTGAACCCTAAATATGAATAAAAAAAAAATACAACAACAATCCTCATCTGATTCTGTAAAATAAGAATAAAAATTCTTCTACTACCATGATTGAAATGACAACAAACTCTTTGGTAGACGTTACTCTGAACGAATAAGCTAAATTGACGAGTCTGACAGGTCTACAAAATTTCATGTCAGAAATACAGAAAGGCTTATTTCACCCTGATAGATGCATACATTATAATATTAACATTTCCCTATCGTGATTTGAAGGCACAACTGATTGGTAGGCGGGTGTCTTACCAACTGAGCTAAATGAACAGGTTTTACATATATATAATTTATATTTCGTGGATATGAAAGGGCTCATTTCATTCAAATAGATGAGTATATCTATACAACAATATTTCTAAATATGTAGAACATTGGAAAAATAGTGATCAATTAGTAAGTTACTCCTCTCACCTTTTGATAGATCAATTACAAGACCCAATTTAAAAAGATAAAAGACGTGAACGCAGCAAAACATAGATTTAGGGATTAATTTAGGAAACCCTTTCTTTTTAAAATGAATCCCTTCTGACAACGTTGTTTTTAAGACATACTAAGGAGTAAATATTTTGTTTTTTTGTAATGTAGCTCCAATGATGTGGCCTGTACACACGCTATATAGACAGACACAGTGATAAATGGATAGGTATACTTAAAAACTAAAAGTTGACAGTTTTGAAACCTATGTTGAGAGTTTTGGTAACGATTTGGTGACAGTTAGTAGACAGTATAATCCAGGGAAGATGCATCTGCTTTGGAAATGTAATCACTTTCAGGTGTGTGTTCATGAGTGAATTTGCAACTCATCATGTTTTGATACATGTTAAAGGAATAACAAAAAATGGAGTATAATGGGAATAAATTGCATTCTGAAAAAAATTAAATCATGGAAATTATGGTTGATTCATTTTCAATTCCAAGATCTTTCTTTTCCAAGACCAATGAATATTTGAGTGTTGACTCTGCAATTCGTTTGAAGCCAACTCACGTGGATAAATCACCTGAAATCTTGTGTGTCATGGAAATGCAGTAAAGGGTGTTAGCAATTATATAGAGTGACTAACTATAGGGTAATATGCATTCATCTCTCTCTCTCTCTCTCTCTCTCTCTCTCTATCTCTCTCTCTCTCTCTCTATATATATATATATATATATATATATATGTATATATATATATATATATATATATATATATATATATATATATATATATATGTATATATATATATATATATATATATATATATATATATATATATATATATATATATATATATATATATATATAAGGGATTGGCTGACAGACCTATCAAATAGCCCTTCGTACATTAAACTCAAACCAATCAGGAAGCGGAACAAAATGATCAGAGGGAGCTTTTTGCAGTATTATATGTAATGCCAGGCAGTTGAAATATAGCGATCCTTGGACGCTTTCTTGCTTTCTTCCACCTGCAAAGGACTGGAAGACGAAAAAAAAAAAAGGAAATATATGCTTTCTCAAAGCAAAAAATACATGCAGACACTTTTGTTTAAATATTTTTAAAACGGACTTTTTACTCCACAGAGTTCAACATGGTTTTCAGTGGGTTTTGATAATACCGTTTGTCTTTATTCTTTTTGCACACACGCACGTGCCCGGAAATAAATGTAGATGTGTTCATCTTTATCTTACGTTTTTTCTTTTACCAATGATCACGTCTGACAATTGAATTGAAAGAATAACGTGTTTGTGTATGTGAGTGTATGTGAGTGTGTGTGTGTGTATTTGAGTGTGTGTTAAAGTTTGTGTAATTATTTGCCTAACTGAAGATTCGTATATTTTCCAAAGAAATGCGAATATTTGCAATTACTTACTGAATATACCATAAATAGTTTTTTCTGTATTCATTTGTGAATAATTCATCATTTTTCAGAAGGTCTCATATATATATATATATATATATATATATATATATATATATATATATATATATATATATATATATATATATATATATATATATATATATATATGTTTTTAAATGTTGGTGGTTTCAATAATTATTCAACTCCTCCATGGATAGTGAGGAATAATATTGCTCAATGTTAATTAGACTGTTCTTTTTCTCATTCTGAGAATCGATGTAAGCATCCTTTGAAACTGTTCTAGTATTGACATGATTCTAAAAAAATTCCAGATGGTCCTCAATAAGACAATGTGAGTATCAGCCATCCTGATAACTCATTCGTTCTGCAACTGAGGCTAAGACAGCTGAACTCGACTACAAGTCCCGAATGGAAGTAATTGCATACAAGCGAGACGATGGATATATGGCACATTGGAATCGTTTAAATGTTCCTACATCGACAATTCGGGGCATTATCAAGAAGTAAAATGAAGCATTGTACTGAGTGTGAGATATTGGCAGGCAGAAAATGATTGATTTCCGAGAGACTGGAAACGAAAAATAGTTGTCTCAAATTATCATCAGTTAACGTCAAAGGACATTGTCAATGATGTGAAGACAGCAGTGCTGAATATATCGACGGAGATAGTCACTAGATGCTTCGATCTTGTTGTCCATGGAAAATATCTTTGCATTAGGTTAAACACCTAAAAAGCAGATTAGCTTATGCTAAAGGACACTGAGAAGCATATTGGAACATTTAAGGCCAGGTAAGACCAAACTAGAATTATTTGGTTACATTGACACCCGGTATGTATCAAGGAAATCGAATGAAGCCAACGAATGGAAAAAATACCCTCCTATAATGGTGCACGGTGGTGGAATTATTATGCTTCGGGGATGTATTGCTGCTTCAGGGTCAGGAAAACCATTGAGAGTACAATGAATCATAGATAGAGAGCGTCATTTGAGTATTCTAAAAAAATTATATTAAACAAATTGCTGGAAAGCTATCTATAATGCATCATTGGACATTCAGACATGACATTCAAAAATGACCGAAAAATTGTACGAATTGGTGCAGAATACTTAAATGGCAGCAAAACTAAGTTATTGGCATACCTTGCTAAAGTTTTTGACCCGAACCTATCTGGGAATCCATGGACGAACTTGAAGAAAAAAACACAAGATAAAAATCCTTCAAATTTTGAGAAACTAGAAGCTATCGCCAGGGAAATATGGATTGAAATACCGGTCGAAGTGTGCGTAGTGATTTTGTAAGAATCTATCAGAAATGATTGAAAGCAATAATCAATAATGAAGGTTACACGATTGATCATTGAGGCAAAGGGGCCATAAAGTTCGTTCTATGTTAAGAGTGTGTTTGATGCTTTCGTTATCATTGTATGACATTAAAATGAATTTTTTTTGTAGGCATAACTGTTCGTTTTTTTTTTGTTTTGTTTTTGTTTTTTTCAAATGCACAACTTCATCATTCGTGAAAAAATGCATGAGAAACATCTTGGTCTTACAGCTTTCTTCATAACTAGGGAGGGGAGCGGATAATTTCGGTCACTTATTTATGGTGTATTATATGCAGATATATAAACACTTTTATCATGACATCAGTTCGATTATAAAAGATGAAACTGAAGTTTCTGAAAATACTCGATCGCATATTTTTTTTACCTACCTAATTTTGTCCAGGCATCTTACAACAGGTATCCAGCCCCATAGCATTGTCAACATTTACAGAGAATTACATTCTTTCGAGAAACGCACATTTTTAATAGTTCAAAACCCTCCCTCGGCATATGTTACATCGTCAAGGCCTGATTTGTCAGCATCAACTACCGTTAAGGTAGCTACGTACATTTTCACGAGGCATTAAGTTTGTTCATAAGATATCCCACTCACGGAACAATCGAGTGCACGTATTCATTTTGGCAAGCAATGGGTATTCAGCTTGTACTGTTCGTCAGATCATTCTGATGTTTAATGTTCATCCCCCCTCCAAAAAAAAGGTCTACAACCATAAGAAAGCGATTTATTTTAAAAGATCGTTTAGCACTACATCCACTCAATCTTACCACTGTTCCATGTTAGCTGAATTAAAACGATTGAAACTTTACATTTTATATATAATTTTATATAATAGACGAATAATCAATTTAACTGTTAATTTATCATGCATGTAGAGATACAAATATCCTGCAAATATTAATTTATTATAGAGTTTCATATACAATATATTATAGTAATACTCTTGATAAAATGGCAAACTACTTGTTTGGCATGAGCTATATATTGAAATAATAGCTGAAAGGGAGGTGGTGTTTGACCATCACTGCCGGGGTTTCACGTTATTGTAAATTATTTGTTTGTAAAAATTACATGGTAAATAACTAACGACTCAAACAGGAGTAAATCTAATCATAGTTCCATAATGTCAAAGTATATGCACAATAGAAAAATATGTATTGGGAAGTATGTTAAATAAAATAAAAAGATTTTTCACTTCACATAAGTGGTCAGTGTTAAAAGCTTTGTCGACTATACATAAACCAACACTCACACATGCGCGCGCACACACACATACACACACACACATACACACACACACATACACACACACACTCTCACACACACGCACACACACATACACACACTCACACACACGCACACATATATATGTATGTATATATATATATATATATATGTGCGTGTGTGTGTGTGTGTGTGTGTTGGGAATTGTGCATAAGTGAATATATCACTAAATTCGGTCTTACAGACCGTCCCATCTGCGTAGGACAGGGGTAGAATATCTGCCTCTTGATCTAAAATGGAAGTTTTGATCCTATCTTAAAATACTTGAAAGGATCGTGGATAGTCCATAGCCACCCTGAAGAGTTGTAATACAACGAAATAGCTG
>OY735208.1:65245458-65257958 GCA_963457665.1 Thysanoteuthis rhombus
TTGACATGAAAATGCCGACAGAACCCATGTATATATATATATATATATATATATATATATATATATATATATATATATATATATATATATATATATATATATATGTGTGTGTGTGTGTATGTATATATATATTTAGTTGGTTGTTGATTCGCTACACAAACTAGCTCATGTTTCATGATATATTATTATATTATGTTATACTGCTAGCTTGATTTGTACCACATATACTATATATATATATATATATATATATATATATATATATGTGTGTGTGTGTGTGTGTGTGTGTGTGTGTGTGTGTGTGTGTGTGTGTGTGAATACTCAATAAAAGCTTACAGTATATCTATTCATACTATATATATATGTGTGAGTGTCTCTATGTGTGTGTGTGTGTGTGCGCGCATGTGCATGCATTTATATATGTATACATGCACAGATAAGTATCTTAATTTAATCAACTTTTCCACGAAAAAAAAAACAAAACAAATAAAGATATATAAAATGCACAGTAGAAATGAGATGCTTCTTCCGCAGAAACATTTTTTGGCTTATCAAGGAAAGTTCCGAGAAGTTCAAAAGTTGGAATAAAAGTACTCACCATAGAATATCAAAGAAATTGTGGAATGTTCATGGAAAATGTATATAATTTTACTCACTTTATGTATTCATATTTTTTGCAAGCGTTTCGGAATTCCCAAGATGATAAGCCTCTATGCAAATGCACAAATGATATTAGTAAAATATAAATGTACCTGAAAAAAAGAAAAATCCAACGCATTGATTAATTTCAGATTCTTATTCAATTCGACTTTTTATTTTCTTTATGATATATTCCAGCGTGTATGCATAGAGCACATAAATATCCACCTATATTTAAAGTAAACATATCCATTCTTCATGTTTCTTAACATTCCTCTTGCTTGAGTAAATTGACATGAATTAGGAAAATATCTTCAGACAACCATAGCTCTCTAAGATAGCTAAGGGTTGAGACCTTTTTCTGTACGTGCAAGTGTTTGTGTAGTTGCTTAAAGGTTGGCTTACATGTTTTAATTGTACGCTTCCGATATCATTTCACTCAAATTTGAACATTGACATCAGTACTCCCCTTTAGAGAAAATCATTTTGATTTTTCAGAAAAATAGGTCTTTTGACCTTTTTGAACCCTATTCTGGCGGGTATTATGATAACATCTACATTTTCTTAAACCTTTGAATTTCTCGATGTCTTTTTAAAAATCTATCTTAGATGCTTTTTTTTGGGGGGGAGGCGCTAGTGATGTCATGAATTGAGTTCGTCCTGACCATTTTTATTCTTTGACGGACTTTTCGTTCCATGATTCCGAATTTTGACGCTTCGATTCAATAATGACTGAAATTGGTGAATTGAGATCGAATTCAAACGAATACCAATTTCGTTTGGGTCTAAATTCAACCTACATGAAAGAAGCACATCATGAAGTGCTATTTTCAACTAAAACTGTCAACTTCGATTCCTTCAGTTTTCAAATTACTCCGGCTACACCCCCTCTCTTTCTCTCTCTGCCCCCTCTCTCTCTCTCTCTCTCTCCATATATATATATATATATATATATTTATATGTATATGTGTGTGTGTGTGTGTGTGTGTGTGTGTGTGTGTATCAAGCGTACATTCTGCACTAATGGCACTAGAGAGCAGAAAATATAAGCATATACACCTTATTGTGTCTACAAAAAGCAAGTCTGTTTAAATTGATCACTTACTTTGTGCCCACATGTATTTGTAAAAGTCTGACTTTTTTAGAGGTCACAGCTTAATTACAAGAAAGAACAAAAATAGAAAAATAACTCATACATTGAATACACATTCTCCATTTTTCATTTGATCACCCCCAACAAGTCATGTGCTACAAGATGTTTGTCACGTGACGGTTTCTATTGTGAGACAAAGCAGTCCCGTTTCTTTAACCTTTGTTAATAACACAGAGAACATACAGCTTATCCAAATCGTTTCGTGGAAAGTTTTAATTGAAATAAGTTGCATATTGATTTCGGATATTTAATTAAAAAATTAGCTGAAGCAGAAATGTGCAATAGTGCTAAAACTGTAGGTGCATTGGAGATAAGGCAGTGAAAATATCGGAAGATCAATGTTTCAAAAGAAAATTGCGGGGATTTGAAAGAAACGACACTTATTTCAAATACATCAAAGAGATTTAAGTGTTGGTGAAATCTAACTAACAAATCAAGTCACTATTAACTGAATGTTTGCGATACAGTGGATACTTACACTCACACATAAGCAACAAGAATGGGATAATTCCATTCATGTTTTTACACAGACACATATATGTAGATATATATCAATATGTATATAGTTATAAATAACGGATTTATGTAGCAGTTTTTCTTTTATATACGTTCCATTGAACATTATCGACATTCCTTGTCGATTCAACCTTCTAGGTTTCATCAATTTTCGGATGCAGTCCTTCATCGCTGGATGGGGGTCTGTAAGAATTTTTTAAAAAAATCATGTTTTATGTGTCATTTTCAGGTATCCCAGTACTTTCGACCATCGCTGATCATTCTCAAAGCACATCTCCATCTCGCAATATTATATTGTATAATACAATATCCAATGTAAGATGGGTTTATTTCATAAAGTTCTCGATACATTCAGCATTAAACATTAAGTTGATTTAGACTATACCATAGAATTTAATGGAGTAATTATTCGCTACAAGATACGTTTTAATTCTCTACTCTGTGTGAACTTCTTCGGGAAATTCGCCTGAAAAAGCCCAAATAGGGCAAAAATATAAACGTGTTTATGTAGCAAATACTTACTCCATTATGTGTTTGAAAGAATATATATATATATATATATATATATATATATATATATATACATATATATATATATATATATATATATATATATATATATATATATATATATATATATATATATCAATGCATTTGTCAAAGGAATGAATCCGAATTTTGCATCAACAATAAACTCTTGAGTTTTATTTTTGCTCTGATTTTCTGTTCAACTCTAATTGCCATTTGTCCTTAAGGTACTAATTGGTGATTTGTTCACAACATCAGGGATAGAGATTTACATGCATATCGGACGGATCAACACATGAGAAGAGTCCAAACAAACAGTTGATGTTAATAAACAGTTTCGTTCAGATTTTTGTCGAATTGAAAGGGAATCTGATCAATGCACACACACTGAACGTAGACAGAATCACCTGGGTCAGACTTATATCCATAGCATACAAAAACAATGCACAGTTACCTGATGGTGATATTTTGATACTAGAATGAACGGATTCTCTGACCCTAGGTTGTATCGAACCATACAGAAATAAACATTTCGAAGGATATATATATATATATATATATATATATATATATATATATATATATATATATATATATATATATATATATATATATATATATATATATAATTCAATCCAAACCATGAGAAACTTTGGACAAATCTTGCCCTCTTTCATCATTAACCAAAGAGTTGCTTACATCAATGAATATGTCTATGTTCTTGAGTTCAGAGAAATATATCAAAAGGACCATTTGTTTGCACAGATAAGTATCAAATACATTTCATTTACCACGACGTCCCATCTCATATACATAAGGCTCAGTTTATTCTGTTCTTATCTTTGTGATGTCTCTCTTTCTTCTATCTCTTGGTTTTTCCCTTCGCTGGATCTATTCACATTTTCATTTCCAATATAAAAACATCTAAAACTTGTCCACCTGACCTCGGCCAAAAATATAACATAAACAAAGAAAAAGCCTATTTCAGCAGGACAAGTGAATAAATACATAGCATTCTATTTCCTGTTGATCGAGAAATAAATACCTCTTTGTGTAGGTAAAATTACGGAATGAATGTATCAGATGCAAGGCAATATCCTTTGTATTAGCTTGTACCCATCTATTACCGCCAAGGTTTGTCTGCCTTGATAAGTCCCCGTGTTTTTCTTCTGAGCGCTTTCGATCAGTTCGTGCCAAAGAACAAACGCTGACAGTATTCTGTCTTTTGAATTTACGTTGGATTTTTTAAATTTTTTTTTATTTACCTATATTTTTTTTTCGTATAAATTTTTATGCTTTTGTTCATTTCACACCCGTCCCCATGTATTTTTCTCGGAGCTTATAATGTTACGTGATTCTCTTACGGATGTTATCCAACGTACAGCATGTGCAGCTGCTCAAGTATATATTCATGCCTACATGAGTTGACATATATGAGTGTTCATCTCCGTAGGCACACATTTTTGTTAACTGGAGGAAACATACATGCGTATATGCCCAATTAGGTGTAACCGTGGACTGCATATCTTTTTATTCATATGATAAATAAAATGTGCGGCTAGTAAGTAAAAACACGTATCTTTTTTTTCCAAAAGCCAGATAACAAGATAACATACGCATAAGAAATTCCCTATATTAAACTGTGAAGAAAAAGCAAGCCTTACGGATGATGAAAAGACATGTTTATGGAGAGGAAAAAAGATACAATGAAGTGAAGGAAGAAAAAATTGACTATGAATAAAGGGTCACCATCACAGTCAATCATTGAACATCTGTAAGGTCGAAATTTGAAATTATGTAAAAGAATTCCATCAAAAAAAGTACATATAGTCACAAAAACATACATATAACATCATTGGCATTCTCCATCAGGAAACATCTAAAATAAAGTAAAACTTATAGATTTAAAAAAATATCTTGAAACATCTAGGCACCAAAAACGTCGAAAAACTTTTTTTATCTAAAAAAAAAAAAAAAAAAAATAGATAAATAAAATAATTTTTTTAGAAAGTGGTTTAAGGGAGTATTGATGCCAATTTTCAAATCTCAAGATATAACAATATGGCCAGAAGCGTGGGAACACTCAAACCGACTCATAGACACATAAGCAGATGCACATATGAACATTAGAACACTTTGCCATGTTTGATAGTTGTTCAATAGTGTCTTGGCTGGTTAATCACACGATAGAAACGGTCACGTAACCAACATCTTTAGCAGCATACTGTGTTGGGGTTGATCAATTACAAGCTCATAAAATGGAGTGATCCTTGATAAATCATTTACTCATCTTCGATGGAATCACTAAACGGTCCCAATTCTGAAGGAATAAGCGTGAACTCTGTTGGACAGAATATAACAAATCAGAAAAAAAATTAGTAACTGTACGTTACTATGCCGACAGTTTTGAAATACAGTTTCTAATATACAAAGCGAGGAAAACTGGGAAGACAAGGGAACAAAGTTATATTATCTCAATTTTTAATTAACAATTTTAATTGTAGCATTCAAGCTTGTTTCGAATGGCTAACACCATAATTAGAAACCATCAAGTAATCCTGTCAACCTGAGTTTCTCCTCAGTTTCCAAGTGATTTTTTGCCTGATAGCCATCAATGTATGTATGTATGAGTCACACATACAGGTCGATGTTGAGATACAGGGCTGAAAATTTATGCCTTTACATCTTGCTATGCTTGAGAATAAATGATTCCTTAGTTTTTTTGAAAACTCTCCTCCAAAATAAGTTAAAATTATAAGGTTAAATTCACCCTCAAAATAGGTTCAAATTGTAAAGTTAAATTGCCCTCCCAAAATGTTCAATTTGCAATATAAACGTTTCTTGAATTGCTCCGTGAGTTTTGATCAAACGTCATTCCTGTTTGTTTTTGAAAAATTCGGAATTTTTTGAACTCTGATAAAAGGCAGGAGAAGCAGTTTTAATCTTTGAACTTCCCTAAGACAGCATGCTGCAAAAGGAAGTTAGTCACCTGATAGTTTCTATCGAATAACTAACCAAACATTTTCATACGATGATATTTTTTCTAATTTCATTCGAATTATTGGATGAAGTATTGCAACGTTATAATTAGATTTGACTTATTTTTAACTTCCTCCTAATTTTCAGCAGCATTTTTATGGCAACTTGAACATATCCTTCTCTTCTTGCTCGTGTACGTGCGTGTGTGTGTGTGTGTCCGTTCGTCTGGGGGCTCCTGGTCACATTTTGGGAACTACAACATATGACATCTTCATGAGTATACCACTAAGCATCATCTAAAAATGCCGAAATCTTGTACCGATGGGGTTTTTTTTCTCTTTTTTTTTCATTATTTAGAATATCTATTTTAAAGATGATTTTAGATAAATCTTAAGATAATTGGTTCCGGTTCTCGCATTGGCCACGTTGATTCATTCTTGCAAGGTACAGATAATCATATATTCCTGCTGAAATCTACCAAATTATGTATATGCACATATCATCTCAGGTACTTTGCGAAGTCAGGGGGCAATAAGTATCAATATTAGCAGGTGATGTAGAAAAATTTAACTGATTTTCACTATAATCAACTGAGGCACCGTCACTTATCTTACGTTCACACATTTAGGGCTCATATGGTTTAGCCATTTAACAAATATTTGAAAATTAAAAATAAAAGTTTTTTGAAGATGCTGAGATTGTCTTGACTTTACAGTGACCTTTTAGATGTCATCGCTACGTATCATATATTACAAGATTAAGGTACACCAGTACGTAAATTTGCAGCCCATAAGGTGCACTCGTTTTTGTTTAATTTGAGTATGCAAATATTGACCTGAACCTAAATTAACCATCAATGATTACCTGAAATTATCACAACCTATCCTATCTTCATTCTGTGGTCGGGTTACCCGAATACACAGAATTTCAGCTTGTCGGCTGCAACCGTTTAGGAGTCATAAAATTAGATGAAAATGAACAACCGATGAAATATAAAAAAACATTGAATGGAAAGTAAGGGTTCAGTTTTATGTCACAAATACATTATGAATTGAAACTATAATTCTGATGAAAATTACAAAATTTTTTTAAACTTTGAAACCATCGTTCGGATGGTTCAGAATGCATGCCAATTTAGTGTGAAATTGGGTTGAAGTGCACCAATGTTTAAAGAGGGTCGCTCAGATGCAAACGGAGCCAGTTGCTCTTCAATCAATGTCTCTTGTAAAATCCCAAACTATGTGGGAAGCAGTGGTCACATAGGGAAATTGGGTATCAAACGTTTTTGTCAAGGTTTACAATCTGATTTTTTCCGATATTAATGACTTTCTAACAGACTTGTGTCAAACTAAGCTGAATAATCTATATGCTTCATTTGATGGAATACACCAAATTACACCCACACACGCATATATATATATATATGTGTATATATATATATATATATATATATATATATATATATATATATACACACATATATATATATATATATATACACACATATATATATATATATGTGTGTGTGTGTGTGTGTGTGTGTGTGTGTGTGTGTGTGTGTGTGTATCATCAGTCAAAAATAGATGGATCAGGACCAAAGAACAAAAAGCCAGCTTATAAAGTAATTTATTCAGGTGATTTTAAGTATTTTTTTATTTCTCAACTTTTAAAGGGGAATTCTGCATAAAGTCTCAATGCAAAATGTTATGCAAGAAAAATATGTGAAGTAGTTTTCGAAACTAGACATTAGATTCATTCATAAAAGAAAAAAAGGAAGAAAATATCGTAAGTGTCTATGTAAAAATATGACAAAAGATTAAGACTATTTAAGTATGCATAAATTATACAAATGTATTTCTCAGAATAAATGTATTCATTTCAAACTAAACAAGGATTGTATTTACTTTTTAATTAAAGGAAGAAAACTTTTGGAAGTAGCTGAGAAAAAAACGGGTTTTGTATAAAGAACTGTCCGAATATTATAAACAAACTGGGTCGGGTAGTTGAACAATATATGAAGATATATGGTATAGGATCGAAAAGCAAAATATCCTTTCTTAGCTCCCCTTTTCTTCGAAACTGACAGACAAATGACCAGTTTTCAAAATTCTGTTATGATTATTTTTTTTCAACTCGTGGCCTTTTTGGCTTGAGTATATACCCTCTCTTGTCATGGTGACAGACGATTTGATATCTTCACAACTCTTTCAATCGTCTCCTAAAATATACCCTTATCATATCTGCTATAAGGACCCAAAGCAATTTCATGGGGTAATTTTTTTTCAACAATTTTGGTAAACTAATTTTTAAGCTTATTTTTGAGTCAACCTCAATTCCAGCTGTCTTAATGTCTGGTGCTTAGAGAGACTCAAGAGTTTTAATGAGTTATATTCTTTTGTTATTTCGTAATAGGAAAATAAACTAACCAATACGATGAGTCTGCAACAGAGAAGAGGTTTGCATATCTCTCCCCTGTCTCTCCCTCAATATATATATATAAATACATATATATATATATATATATATATATATATATATATATATATATATATACACACACACACACACACACACACACACATATATATATATATATATATATATATATATATATATATATATATATATATATATATATATATATACACATGGTGGATGTATGTATACTTGCATTGAATTCCAAGTAAATTGTATTCATAAAGCCTGTGCAATTCTTTTATGTTTTCTGTCTTATATCAGGTAACTGGTAGAATTAAAGAATGAATGTAAATGGAACGGTGACAAAAGCTTGAATACAAACAATAAAATCTCGATTTCGAATACAATTTGTATGATTACGCATAGCCTTGGAGATCATATATGTATTGGGGAGGGCAAATTTTTACTTATTTTTTCAACTTGACTTGTATTCAAACAAAATATACTAAGAAAAAAATTGATTTTTCTAATTCTACCTCCATTGGCACATGTGTCCATTTATATTTTATCTTTTCACATTTTATTTAGGGGGCTTACTTATTCTGATTGTTTTTCCTCTGGAAGACAATCAATACCTCATTTATTCATGATCGTTTGTTTTTTTTTTCGTTTTTTTCTCATCAAATACAATTGCAATTGTCAATCACCGTTGCAAGTTCTATATGGATGACTTTTTTTTATTCTTTAGACATTCATTGAAGAATGTCCTATCCGGTATGGTTCATTCAAGAATAAAGGGAAATTACGCATCTAATGCGTATTATCGATCCCAAATAATTCGTGCAGAACCAAAAGAAGTGAAAGCCTTGATTAAAATTGTTAGGGACTAAACAATGGAATGGATTCTTGAATGGTGAGATCGCACTATTAATAATGCGCATTGGATGATCCGTGACAATAGACGGAAGTGAACTAACGGATAACAAAACAATCCGGGCGCTATCCACCAAAACCTGCTGGAAATTCAAAGAGATAATCTAATGCAGTTCAATAAAACAGAATGAGCGATAAAACATGGATGAAAAAATATGAATAACTTGAAAAAAAAAATGAGACCAACGAAAGGAATGTCAATCAAATAATGAACATGAATAATGAATAAATGATGCATAAAGGAATCGACCCAGGCTGGGGTAAATCTCGGTAGTATCATGTCTGGATCCCAGGAATAGCACCAATGGATTATGAGTAAAAAAAGGGATTTGGGAGTGGAAGCATCAGCATAATCGACTGTGTTAAGCGGCTAATAGTGCGATTTCCGAAGTACACACACCAGAGAATATCATGAAAATGACTTGGAACAATCCAGCACCAGATAAAACAGTAACAAACTAGGAAAGAGTAAAATACGCCACTATTTAAGATAAACAATATTGACTGTACTCCAACTTTCTGACGGAAAATAATTAGTTCAACCTTTGAATTGGATATATATCAAATAGAAAATTATAAAAGTTTATAGTTCTTATATTAATGTATGTTTTCCATTGTTGGGATGAAATGATCCTTTCCATATCGATATGATATATTTTATTCATCATAATTAATATATCATACTTGACAATTCAGCTCGGTCCATAAAACAGTCTGATGTTGATCTTGATCACCGTAGGGGGAATGTATTTTTTACGTATCATTTTACCCTCCTTATTTTGACGAGGATCGTTCTTGTCTTTTCTTGTTTTTTAATAATAAAGAGAAAATCTTTAAGACAGAAAGCTGCGCTTGCAGACTAAATTTCATGAAAATGGGCAGAATAAAAAAGAAACAAAAATAAACGTTAAAACAAACAAGAAGTCCCTGCATCATTCCATCCAAGAACAAAGGCGAAAGAACGAATTGTATCGAAACTAAAGCAGAGAAACCTCAGTAAATGTTGTTTTCCTACTGAAGAGACTAAAGGGTAAAGCATTGCAGCAGGGTCATTCAAAAGAATTAAAGACATGCGCACAACAGAGCAGGGCTAGTGATATACAGAGAAATATGAAAACGAATTTGCTTCGTTCGTATAACGAATATAAAAAAAGCTAGCATGTAAAGCATCCATCTTTTCCTTCTCTTTCCCTCTTTCAGCTGCAATCAGGTTGTGGAGTTCGGCAAAGAAGACAATCTGCATAAAAGAAGAGCGCAGATAAACATTCTTACGTAAATAGAAACCTCTTCAGTTAAAGAACAATCAAATCTTATTTATGAGAAAGGAATTGAAAGAAAATGAGATAGCTGCTTCAACGTAGCGTTGCCCTTACCATAGAGCAAGACAACACACGGTAATGTAAGGACCAAAGTAACTGCTTGGACTCAATCTTTATCGCTTGCAGGTTCGTATCCTGTGGCAGCCTAAATCTCTCTAATTGTTCATTCTATTTATCCTGTATAAGCCAAATGGCGATGACGGAGATAATACAAAAAAAGTTTCGAAGTAATATAACGTATTTATTCTGCCGAAAGAGATATCATTCTAACAACAACAACAACAACAAGAGCATCGACGATAAATAATAATAATAATAATAATAATAATAATAATAATAATAATAATAATAATAATAATAATAATAATAATAATAATAATAATATGTGTATGAGAGAAAGAGAGCGAGAGCGTGTGTGTGTGCGTGCGTGTGCGTACGGAAAGAAAAGTAAAGATATAGGGGAATCATTAAATTTCGTAATCAGTAGATGATAACATATAAGATAAGTATATAAGAAAGATACACACGTGAATCATTTGTCCATATCCGTAGGGACTTTTCTCTTCCACTTGGTTTATATCATTCAAATGAACTATATATATATATATATATATATATACATATATATATATATATATATATATATATATATATATATATATATATATATATATGTATATATATATATATATATATATAGATATAGATATATATATATATATATATATATATATATATATATATATATATAGAGAGAGAGAGAGAGAGAGAGAGAGAGAGGGGAAGAGAGAGGGGAGATTATTATATTGTTCATATCAGGGATGCAATTAACATAGTGAAATATAATATAATGCAATATTCAATATACGATTGGTTTATTTCATAGAGTGCTCGATAATTCAACTTTTGATAAGTTGATTCAAAATAGAGTTGGATATATAATTGAATGGGGATTGGCCACACAAGCACATTTATGTTCCGATTTTTCTTTTTTGTTTGTTTGTTTGTTTGTTTTTGGCGAAACTAAATATTTCAAATGTGTTATCTGGGCATAGGTGGCATAGTGTTTCCATATTTTGGAATATGTGTGTCTGTTTCGATATTTTCCACTTTATAGTTGGTTCAAAGTTGTTATCGTGCATCATCCAGTAACAAGTGGATAATGATGTTACTTAGTTTTCATTAATAGGTTAAATAGTGATGTATAACAGATGATTATTCTACCACTATTTTTAGTTGTTGTGCTTTCTCCGTTTTTACGATTTTATCCCACTTTTTTATCATATTTAAAAGTCGTTGAGTGAAAGTGCAACCCTTCAGGGCCCCACTATAGTCATTTTTAACCCTGCCGAATAATATGTTCGTTTCATTTGAGAAATTGAGTTTCAGTCTAGTATGTAGAGATTTGAGAACTTTCTAATGATTTTCTTTCGAGCTAGTGCTGATGTACTAAATCACAGAGTATTTTTTTCTATATGTTTCATAAGTGTTATTATTCAAATGAAAAGTAACAACAAAGAAGTGAATGGTTTCAACATCAGCCTTGATTTCAACTTCAAAGTTGATGTTTTTCAAAATATTTTTTAATGTTTTGACTTTCTCGCACATTGTTTTTTTTCTACAATTAGTCGGCTGTCGTCCAGGTAAAGTCCTACATTCCTCGATTCTAGTTTTCTGGTGAGGTTATGGAAGATAGAGATACCGATTAGATATGACATCTCAGTTGAAGTGAGGCTGCCAATAGAGACATCAAAACCACAGACATCGTTTTTTGTCTTATTCCTTTGTTTTTGATTGGGAATAGTATCCGTCATCTGCAGTGTTTTATTATTTCTATGTCTCTATTGTTGGTATTGGTAAAGGTTTTGGCAAGTCATATGCCTTCTTCGAATATACTCTTAGATATGGAGGGATAGAAGTCCATGATATCAAATTGTACAGAGGTACAAGTGTTGTTTTTTAATGCAGCTAAACCAGGTAATGTAATAATCCCTTGGTTAAGTTGTTGCTGTTAT
>OY735208.1:65262958-65272958 GCA_963457665.1 Thysanoteuthis rhombus
AGGTTATTAAAAATAATTTATTCTGATTAATCATCTTTACCAGCTGCTAATGATGTCATGATAGTATGGTCGATGTCTTTATTTATGTAATTCAAACATGGCAAATAAATGGCCGAATTGGCTATTAATGATTTTTGTTGAAAAAATACTTGCAGAATATTTTTATATCGAAATATTTTATAATTATGCGAATCAATTGACTCGGAGAAAAACTGCTTTGTCACCTTCCTCCTCCTCCTCATCATCATCGTTATATTCTTCTTCTTCTTCTTCTTCTTCTTCTTCTTCTTCTTCTTCTTCTTCTTCTTCTTCTTCTTCTTCTTCTTCTTCTTCCTTGGTACTACTTTGAGTTTTTGTTTTCATCTCTCTCTCTCCATCAGTGTGACTGAATTTTCGTTGCAGGAAAATACTCTGTGGTTTGTTCTTTTACTCCCTTGTATTTCCCTATTTTGAAACCTCTTTCATCAGTGTAAGAATGGTTAATGTTATTTTTAATTAAGTGAAACAGATAAAATTGCTACAACGTGTCTTCATTTTTTTCCGTCTGAATTTCCTTAGATGTGTGGATATCATTGTGTGAATTTTTGGCAGACATTTCCCCATCTTGGTTCATATTTTGATTACAACATTTCAGTCATCGTACCCTACGGCCGTGATCGGTTGATGATTTTTCAATCATTGGGACAGGAAAAACGCCCCCATCGTTGGTCGCAAGGAAAGGTTCGAATTTTATTGTCTAATATTTGGTGTAGTTGATTTATTTCGTCTCCATAGTTGTCGTCCATAATCAGTGTCAAATAGTGCGACCTTATATTTCATAATTTTTCTTTTAAAGGAAAATGATAGGCAGGGCAAATGAAAGTATCTAAAAGTTGCCCCTCTTGCATTACATTGGCCCAAGAAGACATTGACTTTCATAAAGTCATTGTCTGTTAACATTTTTCTTGGAACTTTGGCACGAATGACCAGTCCCTGGTTTCAAACATTGGACATAATGCAAATTGCAATTTGTACAACAAACTGACAATGATGAGTACCCCAAATCCCCTAAAGGTATCAACACCAGACAACGGCAGATGTTCGACACCCATTACAGCTAACAACTGATGAAATAAAATATCAACTACACCAGATATTACACATAGGAACAAACGAATATAAGGGTTTTCAAACTTATGTAAAGATTAGATAAGAATCACAATTTTTAGGTGTGTCATCAAGTCTCTATTCAACGCCTTTTGGTCGGTCGGTTCTGTTGATGTAAACAGCAGAAAGAGAGGACAAATATTGAATCCATTTGTGGATGCCCCTTTTCTTTCGATGACTGTTCTTTGAGTAATTTCCCATTTTGCCTCGAATGTCAATTTCATTCTTTTTAGATCTGATTGTTGGTGTGTGAAATCCCTTCTGACAATTTCTGATTGATTTCCTGACTCCAGCTACCAAGGCTATGTTAGGAAGCTTTACAGGAATAAAAGTGATTCCCGTAAGGGGATCTGGATTTCAGCCAAGAAGATTATTGTGCATGGATCTACCCCAAAATTGGATCACTTCCTCTGTAGCCTTTTTGTCCACCTTTCACCTGGACTCCATTGAAATTTATTTTGGCTGAGGGAGTTTGTTTTCGGTGGGGTTGTTTTTGTTTGTAGAACTAGACAAAAGTTCCAATTGAAACCAAGCGCATTGCTCCTAATCTTAATAAATAGCTCGCTCTGCACCTCTCTGTGTTCCCTCAAACATTTGATGAACATGTTTCTAAAAACATCAAATACGATATCGATACATTAGCTCCGACCATTTTCATGGATAGATTTAGCCAATACTAATTCTGTCAGCTGAGATAATTTTTAAAAATTCGCTTTCGTCTTTTGGGCCAGGCTTATTTCATTTATCAGATCAGCAGATGGCAAAAAGATAGTTTCTGCTGAGGAGACACGCTTCTTTAGCCCTCTAGCAAAAGCTGGCTTGTTGGCTTTACGAAGAGTTCCATCACTGTTGGATAAAATACGATTCAGATGTCCATCAAGATGGTCTAATACTTCACCAATGTACCGCTTCCTGCTTTTTGCAACAATAAAATCTGCCAAACCTGGGTAAGTCTCAAAAGCAATGTCTCCTACTACCTGACCCTGTATTCAGATGATACATTATCTTTTTACTGCTCCCCTCTGTCAGATTGAATCCCTTTGATCCGTGAGGGGTTCGTATACCATTGCCGATGGTTTCGACCCATTGCTCTATCAACAGTTATACTCCCAAAGGGTTTTCACTGCCGATTTGATTTGCTGACTCCTGTTGGGTGATATTAATCTATACATCTGTATATTCTGTTGATTGCTGAGTCCCAGAGGCATACAGCTATGGGGGGAACTGGGCATAGTTGTCGTTAGTAAAACACAATCGGATCGTATCCGATAACTGCAATGTAAAGCATTCAAGTGCCCTCTTCTGAGGCACTGATTAGGGCCACCATGATTTTAACCAGGTAAAAACAGGTCATATAGCATATAAACAAAACTGTGACATCAATAAAGGAAATATACAAGATACAGTTCCAAGATACGTGTACATGATTCTTCGGGCAGAAATGTTTTATATGTTTCCTAGCAACTCACTTTTGAAACACACGATTGGTTCCAGGACTTCCTGCATGAATTGGAGATCTACCTAATTTTGTTCAATCTATGTAAAGAGGTCTTTTGGTACTAGCCGTAGCAAGGCTGCGTACACAGGGTTTTGCAATATAACAGCTCATATTTTCGGCCCCAAATGACATGACCACAAAGCCTTCATCCTGGAATCTGCATATGATAGACAGCACGTTGCATATCATGTGCGTGGTTCTCATCCAGATAATTATGCCCCTGAATTCTGTTTGCTCCAAAACAATTACTACAGCTTTGACAAGCCGAGCCATATCGAAGACACACACGATTTCTTCAAGTTGTAACCATAACACCAATAACCAATATTTGAGTCATAATTCTCGTTTTCATCTTGTGATGAAAGCCAAATGGGTGTGTTTCGCTTTCCCGTTGTATCATGTGGGCCACATAAACACTAATATGCACGAACACAATTTTTGCACATGTTTGCAAATGTGTCAACAAGATATCTTTACACTACAAACAAATATCGGTTGGAATAAGCCAGCAAATTATGCAGTTAGCTACATAAGTTAGGATAAAAGGTAAAATGCATTTTATAAGACTGTTTAGGATACAAAGCTATAATATCAGAAGACAGAGTAAAAGTCGAAATCATATTACTATACTACTTACGGAGCTATTGTTGAAATTCCTATGAGATTATATTATTTACATGTAGTAATTGCAATAATTGTGCGACGTCAAGTGACATTATTCATATATTTTCTTCGTGTAAATACAAAACATTTTGAATTCTATGTTAAAATGTAATTAAAATCTGAGTTTCAACAGGTCATTACTGTTTTCATATCAACCCTATTAATATTTTGAAACCACTTCTTTTTGGCTACTTTAGGTGATAGGGAATATCTTGATCGATCCCCTGGACTATCAAGGACATACAGTCCTTCCACCTCAAAAACACGTATATGGAAATTATATTAACGCAAGTTAACAAACTTCGAAAGATTACGCTTAGGTCACGCCGACAGTTATGCTCGAAATAGTTGTGTAAATGCATTACAGTATATTTTTTGTCTCTGTAATGTTTTAAATGTTTATTATCATTTTAAACAGCCTTCTTTACTTCATTCTTATTTTACGTTATTTCAATACATTTGTCAAAATTACGAACATCTTTATCTTCATCGAGTGAGGCGAGTTGCATCAACCATTTTGATAAAAACCAAAATAAAATGAAGTGGCTTCTTGAAATATGGCTCATAGCATTAATTTTGTTTTTATTTCTTTCATATACGTGCAGGGGAAATTTTACGTCGAAGAGAAAATTGTTTGCTTCAGTTGGAGACAAATGTGAAAGCATTATGCTCATTGTGTTGTGCAAAGGTCACATAAGTAAACAGGTGGAAGTGAGAGAAGAAAGAAAAAACATTATTATGTGCACGATTTTAACTCAAAGACACCTGGCAGGAGAAAAACAAAGTGCTGTCTATCAACACAGAAAATACATCCACACTCACACACGCACGCACACACAGAGAGATATTACTGGTAATATATATATATATATATATATATATATATATATATATATATATATAGTACCTATAATAAGTAAATGAACAAACAGCTATTTTGCTTGTAACCACTCTGTTCTGAGTGGTAAAAGCAGTAAGACAAGGCAAACCAAATATTCTGCAATCAACATAACAAGGTATGAAGTTAGTGATGTTTTATTGTTCTGAATGCCATATTCCCGGAAATTGGAGCCAACTGCAAATATGCCAAAAACCTAAAGTATACTATCAATGCATAATTCCAGCCATGGTGAAGAGCTGAGATACCTGGATTTATTGGACTATTCAGAAATCGCACAAAGGCCAATGACAAGGGCAAAGTTAGAATTATTTCTCAGAGAAAAACGAAACATTAACATGGATCCGATAAAGGATTAAGGTCAAGGATATCACCAAAGTATTCAAGCTACGAAAATAGAAATGAACAGGACACACACAGAGAAGAAGAAACCAAGATGGAGCAAAGACCTAACTGATTGGTGCGCGTAGTGTAGAAAACACAGTAGGGAAAGACCAAAACAAATATGAAAAAACAAAATGGAGGAGTTTTCCACTGAGACATGGCAGTGATTAGCGCAATCAGGTTTGTCATGAATGAATTAAACTGATGACGACTTTCGAAAATGAATTTTCTTGTTCAAGCCAGGGAAAGGGTTAAGGAGGTAATTGGAAATGAAATCGAAGGGAACCAGAGAAAAAAAAAATTCAAAGACGTTAAAAATAAGAGCGGAAGCAAAGGAAAATGAATTTTATAAAAGAGGGAACAAGTTTGATTAGTTACTCAATAGAAAATGATCAGTGACCAACATCGTTTGGCAGCAAATGTTTGGGTTGAGGGAAAGGGTCAATCAAAAGATAGGAAACGGGATGATTGTCTTTTGTTGGGTACTGACCACGAAATACGCAAAACCTGCCAGGGACAATAATGAGATAAATTTAACATAAACTTACATTAAATCACCCTTATAAAAATCTATAATGGGGTGTTTTGGGGGAAAATAATCCCAAAACTGTTGTATGTAAACATGTTAAGGAGTGAACATTCATATTTTTAGTCTACAGGCTCCATGAGTACAACCTGTACGTGTGATAGATATAATTACAGACAGATGGACAGACGGACAAACAGACAGACAGATAGACAGACAGACAGACAGACAGATCAACTTGACTGCTTTGGTTGACCGTTTCTGAAGTTAAATCTGCGATGAAAATAAAGGCAAACAAAAGAAAAATAATTTTCAAAGAAAGAAAAGAAAAATAAAAGCAGAGAAGGTTAGCAAAGAAGGAAGACTAAAGAGAAAGATTGAAAGCAAAAACACAAAACAGACATTGAAAAACGAGTTGACAGTCCATTTGATCCGATCCTGAAATTACCCTTAATGTCCATTGACGATGGCTTGAAGAATTGAGATGCAATCGAGTGCGTTAATTAGCATAATTGAATTGCGAGACTGTGTGTATCGCGAAATCTCGACAAAATCCTGTTTATCACTTCGCTTGATTCACGGTGGCTGATCAGGAATTCGATTGATCAATTTTGATTAGGCAAGGCGCCGGAATTTAGAGCCTCCAGTCTGAATAGCCACGTCCGAGCAAAGATGCAGAGCATAAAAACATGTTCAAGGCGTGGCAAAGTCAATCGCTCAGGTCGAATGCATTTCAATCACTCCTTCTTCTTTCAATGAACACCTCAACCCAATTCAAAAAAACATAAAGGGAATAATTAGCGGGAAATTAGGAAACATGGTCACCCTCAATCTTCTTTAATTTTTGTATTCATATTGTATGACAGCTGACCCTTTCCCTTTTATCCCAAAGTCAGTACAATTTTTACTGCGAAATGTTCTTTTTGTAAAACCATGGTTTCCGTGCGTGAAATTGCAGATGATTTCTATTGCGCTTGAAATGAAGTAAGTTTTACAAAATCATCTTCTCTGTACTTGCCACGTGGCTTTTTCTCCCGTCCTTCGGACAGCTGTATCAAGTTTTGAGTTATTGGGGAGTAATTTTTTTAAAAAATAATTCCGTTTAATCAGCACAAACAAATAAATATAACTTTGGTGAGGATTTGGATTAAAAAAAACCCACAAAACATTTGACCATAATTCAAAACCAAAGACCGTTGGTAAAAGAAAAAAAAAGACGGAAAAGACGAATTAGGCCCTATTTTCTTTATTTTTCATTTTTTTTATTTTTCATTTTTTTTTACATCAGACAATGGTTTCCCAAAAACTTCTCAACGAATTTCAAAGATATGTTGTACGAAGTTAGGGGACTGACCCAGGGGAAGATTTAATCTTGTTCATAGTAACCACTCCTGCACCGTAGTCATTTTTATACACAATATCTCCAAAAGTTTTCTAGGAATTCTGATGGGGTAATAGGGGCATATTCAGGAATGTTGTTCTTGGTCTCCAGATATTGGCGACGGGTCATTTTTTTTCTTCAAATTGAAATCTTAATTTCTTTTACATATTAATATATTCACTCATATTTGTCCAGAAAATATGTACCAAAGTCCCCAATCGATTTCAAAGATATTTTATGAAAGAAAGCAATGTAGGTTTCCGAAAAAATTGAATAACTAGTAGATAAAGAATTTTTTTTTATTCATTTTTTTTTTTTTCATTTATTCATTTTTTTCAAATCAGTTCACACAGGTTTAACTGTGTGAACTGATTTCTATTCACTGTCAAGTTACATTGGATTGGAAGATTAAAGTGCTGACTGATTGCTTGGGTAGTTTTATTTTCTAACAGGCTGTATTCATTTTCACACAGCCGGCTACTTTCTCTATTTCTATTATCCTTTTTTTTTTTTGGCTTCAGCAATACCCTGCACCAAGTTCTACCGAATTTTCTGTCATCTCATCAGAAGATCTTTTTGCCTACCGTAGTTCTATTGTTGACTGACAAGTCTTCCAGAGCAGATTGATTGTATGAGGAATATATATGACTGACACGGTGTCCCACTTCCGAAACCTTATGCTTGATTCAGTTAAAGATAGAGAATAATCAAAGACAAAGCATTTATGTGACTTTTGACCTTGATTCCATTTTGTTGTTGTCATAGTTTGAATGGTTTTCCTCCAGTTCTGACTCGTTTTCTCTGAAATGTGTATTCCAAATACCAATGGTCTTATTCTCTTTATTTGTGTGTAACATCTAAGATCACAAAACGGCACACTTTAGTCAGAGATACTGAGTACGTTGGATTTGTGATTGGAACATATTATTACAGGGTCGATGTTTGCGCTCACCCGGACTAATTATTGTATTTGTCATTGGGTTTTCTTGATAGTTATATTCTAAAATTCGCAGCGTCGACTTCAGCTTTTGTAAAAACTACAGAAGACAAATCCAATCGAATTGCTATCATAGAGACGAAGCATTTTACCTGATATTCAAATCCCATTACTATTTTGCTTGTCACGATACTTAATTCATAATTTCAGTTGCGTCTCACAAATCCAAATCTCTCGAGACAGGGTTGGTGCTGGACTCAAGAAAATGTCAGAAAACAGAAATATCTTTTTCACATTATTGCGTCATGAAATTGAGCAAATCATCCGTTGAGGTTCAAATGCTCTAAAGCAGTGATACTAAACATGAGACGCACGCCCACAAGAGGGGTGATATGAAAATATGGCGTTGGGGGTATTGAAGTAACGTAAGAAGAAAAAAGCTTTCCATGGCTTAAAACTGAGTCGAGGTAAAGTTAAACTGGATACTTTCTAAGTATACAATAAAGTTAGAGATGTTCAATAATACTGATTCCAAAATAAACAAAACTGATAATCACTGTAGATTCCATAGTGACTAAAGCTCAACTCATTAACTTCGTGATGTATAAAAGTGATGAGGTAATTGCATTATTGTTACTAAATTTCACACGATAAAGAGATTACGAAAATGATTGTCGATGCACTAAAGTGGATGTCTCATTATACTTTTACAAAGAATTTGTTACAATATGAAATCAAATTATGATTTTTTAATGTATGTAATTTTATGATTTCACCTACGTTGACATTATTTCTGAAATCGATGAATCTTTACTCGCTTTGAAGTAAAAGTGCACATTTGATTAAAGATTATGTAGGTGTCATCTTATTGATGATATATATATATATATATCAGCAAAGACTGACACCCAAATAACGCCTAATCAAATGTGGACCTGTATTTCTAGATCATCACAAAACCCATTATTAAAGCCAGAAAGGAGTTATTGATTTCAGAAATCACAAAAGTAAATAACACCCCCCACACACACAGATAGATAGATAGATAGATAGATAGACAGACAGATAGATAGATAGATAGATAGATAGATAGATAGATAGATGCACTTTTCAAGTCATGGCAGAACAGCAATATGTGGTGTGTATGGCATCATTATTATAATTGTGCAATATCCGGGCATGTTTCTGAGTTAAACTATATAGTAAGCGGTTTTAGGTTCAAGTTTTTGGATGGGGTAAGTGCAGTTATGTACAATTCTTCTGATATCAGAGATGTCATATAAGGTGTTGTGAATGCTTATATTATTATCTTCATCTGTGACTCTGACTATGAATTGGTCGGTTTTTCTTGGAATCAGAGGTCCTATGATGTAGGGTACTGTAAAGCCAATATCTGTGCAGCTTAGTTCTTGCATCTTGGTAATCTAGGTCATTTTAGAGTCTATGTGTAGGAACAATGGAAGTGACGAAGGAATCTCTTGTATTTGAGAAAGGCAAAAACATTTAATGGTAATATTCACATCGCAGATGTTTACTTTTCATAATTGAAATATGTTAGTTAACCTCACAGTTATAATTTCTGTGTTTCAATGTATTTTACAGGTATTGGAGTGTGTGTGTGTGTGTGTGTGTGTGAGAGAGAGAGAGAGAGAGAGAATGTGTGCGCGTGCAAAGGTAGATAAGATGTTAAAATGTTAGGGAACTGTTGTAGAATATAAATTCTGTGTTATTGAGAATGTTTACTTGGATATTTATTTTTCATTGATTTATGTTGCTTAACTTGATCTTGACTCTAATGAGTGTTTCAAGATATTCCCTCCACATATTTGCATGAGATTCAAGAACTTCATAGACCTTGTTAGATGTATTCTTTTCTATATTTCCAATCATAGAGGTTTTTGCATCAGAGCTAAAATTTTGGTCAAGTTGGCGGAAGTGTGGTTCCTTTGTGAGTAAATTGTTGTTGGTTGATTTTATTCTGTCTGAAGTAGTTAAGTTAGGTACCGAACAGTCTTTCAGATTTTCCCGCGTACTGTATTATACTGTACGTGTATTCAAGGTGGTAAATGATATTGTTACTGATGTAGTTGAAACTCTGGTCGATATTAAAAGTCTTTTCGGTAATGAAGCTGGTGAAAGTATTAGTGTATTCAAGGTGCTTGAAACAGTGTCTGATTGTTTGTGTTAGGGATGCTTGGTCTGTGGAATACATAATCAGTTATGGTGTTATTATTTGTTATATTTTTGATGTTCTTGGGTCGACGGTAGGTAAATACGCTTGTGGAATATTTCTTTAAATTCCAGTTCAAGTGTCAAAATATCCTACTTGATCTCCATAATTTGTAGGAAGGTATATCATGAAACGTAGTTATGAAGAGTATGTGATCAATTTAAAGGTATTACCTCTGGATATTGTGGTGGCTTGATTCGATTATCTATGAGTGTGCGGGTATCTCCGTATTGTGGAATGTTGTTTGAAGTTGCCATTGTGCATCAGAGTGTATCTTTAGACTCTCTCCTTCAGAGCAGATCTTACTAATCCTAAGTGCTTTTAAGACAGGTGAGTT
>OY735208.1:65277958-65292958 GCA_963457665.1 Thysanoteuthis rhombus
TGGTACATGGAACTTAAGCATGGACAACCGAAGCTATAACCATTATTTTGCTTATTTCTTCTGAGTACGGCTTTACTAAGCTTAACTTGGACTGGTTGACTCGTTGAAGATGGAATCCATTTTTAAAGAACTTATATGCGAAACGGGCTCTCTAAATATCCATCAAGTATATATCTTCAGTCAATAAAAGCTGTTGTATGAATAAGTTCTTTTTTCTTTGTTCACATTATGTAACAATGATGTAAAAAATGTCTTGGCGGTTTAAATATGATTGGCCGTGACTTACTTTTCGATTAAATATTTCTTACAAAACGAGTAACTTCATCTAGTTTTCCGTAACAATAACTTTATTTATATGATTAAGATGAAGTGTTGCCTAATATCAACTATCAGTAATTATATCATTTTCTTCAACGTTAATTTAATTTTTTTTTCTTTATCGCTAACTGTCAGTCCGTTGGACTGTAGCGGGCTTGTCAGTCACTTCTTAGAGAGGTCTCACAACACTTCCACGTCGGATATTTTGTTCTTTTCCCAATGTTGTTTGCATTAGCTTACACCACCAACGTGAAGGTATCTGCAGAAAGCCCGTTTTGATTCTGACCGGTCGCTGGAAACATCGTGTGATTTCCCTCTAAAAGAAAACACGAAGCAGTGGAAATAAACAACCACTTTCATATGAAAAACGAAGAATTTGGTTATGAGATCAATACTTTTTTGTTTAGCTCTCTGCCTGTCTGTCTGTCTCTCTTCCACTCTCCCTTTATCACTCCGTATCTGTTTCTTCCTTCTCTCTCTCTCTGTCTCTCTCTTCACCTCCCTCTGTCTGACACACACACAACACACACACACACTCTCTCTCTCTCTCTTCCGAAATTTGTGCTACTCTCCAAAGAACGGATGTTGTTACTGTACTGATTGCAGCGTACAAATGCAGTTTTAGGCACAACATATGCGAATCTAAAATTGCAGTAATCTTGTGAATCTACGAGCAGAGATGCATGTCATCACCCAAAGTAAGCCACATAATCAATTATCTCTATCAATCTTTCACTTACCACTCCAACTCATTGTAAAAATGTCTTCTTCAACTTGTTCTTCCTTTGAAGTGGACGAGTATTGGGACTTTGACAATTGTTCATTAAATTCAGCCTGATGCAAATCTTCAAGTCTAAGTTATTAACATTTTAGAAACTACCAAGTAAAACTTTCAACAAAACTGCCAACATAGGTTTCTTCAGGATTTTCAAGTTTGCTTTGCTGGTGGGCTATGTATGTATGTATGTATGTATGTATGAAGCGTAAACGCAACACCAACAGAGCTAGAGGACTGAAAATGTTTACATCTTATCAAATAAAAAGAAAACGTGTTTTTGTTATTTGCACCCTCCTTGAATATGTCTTTAACGGGGGATGGTTCAGCTTGTATTTTTAGTTCATGCTAGATTGATTCCAAAATGAGCTGAACGATCTATTTCTTCTACAAACAATTGACCCTTCTGATAAATGTAACGGACAAAACGCAGAAAAGGACGTCTATGAATTTTTGCAGAAATATCCATATCGTGACTAACCGGCGTTTTTGTCATTTACAGTTTATCAACAAGACTGCAATAACTGAATTACAGGCAAAGGGTTTATATGTTGAGTGTATACAGTAAACATCCATATACAACGTAACTTCATTTATACCATACACCAAACAAACAAACAAAACAACTAAATAGACACGTTGTATTTGACGGTGACGAAATGTAACCAATGCAAATTGAATTGCCAAACAATCAGCTAGATCTAATGGCTGGGTTTATGAGCAAAAACAAACACCTATTAGCAGCGCAATAAAAGTTCTGCTAGACATTGGAACTTAAATAGGAAACCCTAGCATAATACCCCTCGAGCGGGGATTTCTTTCTTCATTTTATTTATTTTTAAAGAATCAACTCCGATGTTTTATGTAGCTGTTTTTACTGTCGCCGTTAAACTTTGAGATAAATGACTAAGATATAGATGAAAACAAATTTTGCATCAGTTTCGAACGAGAAATGAAATAAATAGAACAATAAAGAGAGGATAAATTGAAAGGTTTAACGATGGTGAATTACGACATTCCTACGTGATACAATCAAATATAGAAGAGAAAAAAAATCTGCCAGAAAGATTTTCAAAAGAACACAAAGATCTGTTGAATGGGAATAAAAATGTCACTTAACTCCTGGTATATTACCTCAAGAAAGAATTAATCGGTTGAAGTATATAAGTTCGCCCGTACGTATGTCCGGTTCTTTTACCCGGGAATATAATGTTTTATTTTCTTCATCGCTACAACGAAGATCGATATTTTAAAGTTCTCTATTGAAATCCTTATTTATAGAGTCTCAAATGCATCATTTTTATAGTCGCATATTTTTTTATATTAGACTTGATTTGTATTTTATGTTCTGCTGACAAAAATTCTGATGCGATGCAGAGTCCGATAAAATGAATATGCATGGACATTGATAAGTGTTTGGCGTTACGGGAATAAAATAACTTGAATCGACTCAAGATGATGGATGAAATAAGTAAACTTGAAATATTTTTTGTTGGACGTAAGGAACAACGTAACATTTTAATGTTATTAAAGATCCACTGTCTTTCAATATGTAAGTATGGATATGCACTGCTATACGTATTTGTGACTGCATTAACAAAATCTGCACATAAAATTGGCCTCATACAGAGCTTAGTGTTGAGTTAGTGTCTGCATTACACAAACACTTAAACGTACACATTTGCACAAAAATACTCACGCACACATACACACGCATATAGATATAAACACTCACAGACATACAGATATAAGCACTGACACCAATACCCCCCACACACATATATACATACATACATACATATATATATATATATATATATATATATATATATATATATATATATATATATAAATCGTTTGAAAATGTGCAACCATCAAAATCATGAATTTATTGAAATTAAAGATTTTAAAAAACAATGAAAAAGATCACGAAAAGATGTTAAATACACTTGACTTTCAACTCTATAGATGATGTAAGCGATTTTCTTTTTTAACCTGGATGCATTCGATTTATTACATAAATGTTTCATAACAATGGAAACGGCACAGCTGACACTGCTCCGGTGGTAGTGGTGGTGGTGGGCCAAATGACACATGTCATCGTTGAAACATAACGGTTTTTGATTAGGCACGTGAATGTGTTTCGGAAATATACGTATTATGTGTATGCATGTTTGTGTGTGTGTCATTGATTTATGGAAACGCTGAATTTGATACATCTTTTAGATACGGGTACAGCTGAAAGCGAATCTATGATTATGTTTCGATTATTTTCGAATTGTGTTTTCGAAATTCTACTATTGGATTGAATAAGGATTTCTCATAATATCAGGGCCAACGATGAGAGGAGGAGAGAGTGGATAGTAATCACCCAAGATAAATAAGTTATATCTGACTATTGAATTATTTATTTAGGCATCTGAGAGGAAGTGATTTACTACAGCGTCAGCATCTTATATCAGCTGATATCGAGTTTACATCGAGTTGACGCTGAAAAATAATTCTGCATATCGATGACTTGAGTAAATTCTCTCTCCAGACCTAACCTATGATATCCTATTTCGGACCTTTTGTTTTACTCTTAACTCAAACCGCTTTCAGATATATGTTGCTCCTTGTTTCTGCTTATCCATTCTCAGCGACTCGTTTGGAAAACAACGGAACTTTATCCGAGGTTGTACAAGCAAAGAGTGGCAATATGCTACATGTTGCATTTAGGCATATGATAACTCTGCTATAAAACAGGTATTGATTCGTTGCTGCATGAACCGCTTTCATTGATTACCTTGTTAACTGTAATGCGGTTACTTTGTGAGATGAGATTATTTTTTCACTAAACCTAAATTTACCACGACTGACAGTGTCGTTGAAGAGAGAGTGACGACAAGTCTCAATTTCAGAAGTGACAGAAGAACTATAGAACAGCACAACAAAGAAGTAAAAAACAGAAACATGATTAAAAAAACAAAAAAACGGGAGACATTTTCGTCTATTCTGTTGAACAAAGAAAAATTGAGTTAATCTCGTTTCAGGAAGCTATGGGCGCCCTTTTATTTGACGGTAGGAATGAACTCTAAAGAACACTGGACACACACACACACACACACACACACACACACACACACACATATATATATATATATATAAACGAAGGTTTTAATCATGCCTCATGATACTGGATGGGATAACGGATTGTCTATAACCACTCTGGATAGTTGTAATGCAACGAAACAGCTGTCTGTTGATGACAAAATAATATATATATATATATATATATATTCTTTGTCGTCAGTTACTTTTTGTCAACTGAAGATCCTCCTTAGGGTTGTTCAAGATCTTGAATACTTGTTCGTTCTTTTTGTGGGGTGTATATATTTACATTGAGTTGTCAGCATATGTGCCAGTAATTTCTGCTGGGCTTGTTAGGTAAACGTTAAGACCGTGATTGTCGATTCAGTTGTTAGTTTTGCATCTCGGTGAACCCAGGCGAACTTCTTTTTCAGGACAGATTTCAGTTGAGGTAAGGCATGATTTGGGCTCTGTAGTGGATGACACCGGTCGGTTTTTTTTTCTTTTCTTTGTAAAAGGATCTTGATCTGTTAGCATTTGTTATTTGTTCAATAATGCTTTATGAACTTATAAGATTTTTCAGTCATAACTCAACTGAGTTAATTGAAAACAGTAAAGTATTCAATGTACAGGCACATGCATCGTACGTTTTTACTAGGTACCGTAGTGGGTCTAGCATGCAAAATTCACTTCATTCGTGTAAATCACTAGATGGTTTCGTTTGACGTCAGAGAATGCTTTGAATAACAATGTTGACGAGTATGGTGAAAGCATTTACTTCACTTGTGGAACAGAAGACTTCTAAATAGTCATGTTTGCAGGAGAAAAATAAGTGTTTCTGCTTCAGGCGTTATGTAAGCTTTGCTTTTTTATGTCAGTGCGTTTTATTACCGATTACATTGTCCATGATTAAATGGCAGGCCTGCTAAGGCGCTATTTTTGCCTTGTCATTTTGTAACAATGTGTTAACCGTCACTTTGTTGTTTCATTTTCCTTATTATGTGGGGTATTGATTGGGAACGGGTGTATTGTTAAGATACATTTTTTACTGATATTTGAAGCATTCAGCACATTCTTTATTGACTGATTGACAAATGCTCTCCCTACAATTTCAAATATACTGACCTGTCTATTCATAGACACATATACTACTTTCAACAAAGACAACATATGTATAGTATTGTAAAATACATAGATTATTTTGTTACTGCTTCATTTGTATTTTTTGTTAAATATGGAAAATCTGCACCATACAATGAAAAACGAATTCATGTCAGATGAAACCATACGATTACCCCTTATGTTAATTTTGAATAACTGAATTGGAATTAAAATAAAATCCATTTAATTGTATATATATTCAATCGATAAAAATAAATCGTATAGTTACATATATCTTGAAAACGATACATATTGTAAATACGAAATCATATCGTAAATAAATACTACATTTTTAATGGATGCTTTTCCCTTCATTTAATATCAACATGCACCCATCGATCAACTTTTAGAAAGAAAGATTAACCGGTTTGTTTGCAAATGCTGATGTATCAAAGAAAAGCTAGTTCATTCACTCAATTGTTCGATTACTTCCTTCATTTTTCAACCAAATGAACCGAAAATTAAAGAAAAATTCGGCCAATTGAAAAAGCAGACAGTCGACGTTCAGGATAACCAAGTTTAGAGAAGTGAAAGTCAGGATCAAGTGGCAAATCTATGCTTTCTATCTGTTAGTTCTTGCTATCCGTTTTTGTCGGGCACCAACAAGCAGTAGGAAATCTGGGAGGTCAAAGGCCGTCTGGCGCAGAACTACGATAGGGGACTGGAAAGGATGAACCTGTCATAGGGAGAGGTACAGCTGGCTCCCATTGATGCCGATAAAGCATTATGTCCCTGACAAAGTGGTATGTCTTTTTGATGGTCAGACCAGGTCCCCTATTTAAAGGTGTATGAAATTTCACTGGGAACCAAACCTCCATATACCACAAACACAATCATAGACATGTGTACACATATATACGATCATGCACAAACATGTATGAGCGTACCTAAAAACTGCTCTGTTGCTCAGCTTGCTCTGCAGTTGAAGTTCACTGGAGAATAATCTATTGGCGTTAAAACAACGATATATATATATATATATATATATATATATATATATATATATATATATATATATATATATATATATCGTTGTTTTATATATCAGTAGTCTCAAAAGAGTCAGGTTAAACAAAATATTCCTTCTAAACGTTCGCAATATCTCATATTGTTTCAACATGAGTTTCTTTTGAAAAACAAAGCTGAATAGGTTGTAAATTTCGAAAGGAAAATATATCCCTGTGTATTGATGGTATTTTTTTTTTTTTTTTCATTTTGTCCCTCCAATAACGTATATTAGGTTATTGTTATTCACTTGTTCTTATCTTTTCTCTCCTTGTGGGCAATGAACGAATTGCAAAAACATCACGTAACTTTGGGCAACGATGCAGATGATAAAGAACACAATTCTCAAAATGGTGGAAATATTAATAATACAAACGACAAACTCTTCTGTCGAAGCTAATTCTGTATTGGAAATATTGACCTCGATCGCCTGGCAGATAAGTTTTTCTTTTCAATGTTCAACAAGTATACACCGATTGTTTTTTTATGTTTTGTTTTTATTGTGTATAATCGAAAGTTGTTCATAGATCTTAATCGAAACTTCGCTCAGTACCGCTAGTAACCATGTTATTTCGACGCATGAATATCACACATTTCAAACAAGTGTCGAAACAAATCGACAAGTAGATGGATAGATATTTTGTTGTGGTATTATATTATGTAGAAGACTCCAATAAGAACACGTCATGAAAGAAGCTCAATATATCAGTGAGGTTTCAAAACCGAAGATACTAAATAATGCAATATTGATGGGAATTACACACTCTCTCTCTCTCTCACACACACACTCACACACACACACACACACACACACACACACACACACACATATATATATATATACATATATACATATATATATATAATATAGACATATATACATATATACACACACACAAATATATATATATATATATATATATGCCTATATATATATATATATATATATATATGCCTATATATTTTTATATATATATATATATATATATATATATATATATATATATATATACATATATATATACAAATATATATATATATATATATATAGGCAGTTGAGAGAGTACGTAAAATATATACATATACCATATGATTGTATTCCAAGCGTCGAGACATCATAATTATTAAATACTGAAATTTTGTGTATAAGAATTGTTAAACCTATGTTTCGCTATTTACAGTTTATGTTCCGTCACTGTTCAGATCAAACTGGGAGTAATTTTCTTTAGTTCATAAATAACTTGAGGCCCAATCAAATTATGTATTTGATGAGCTGAAAATAGTCAACTGAAGGTAAACGTTTGTTATGGACCTAACATCCGTATTTGAACAGCGGGCGGAAGATTCCACTATTTATTTTCAGCTCTACACTGAAACTTGACTTCAAAAGTAAAAAGTTGTAAGTATCGAGCACTCTATGAAATAAATCCATTACATTTCAGGAGTGGCTTTATATTATAGATATATTATTATATCATGATATACTGCTAGCCTGATATGTACCACATACATATACACACACACATATACACACACACACTCACACACACACATACATATACACACACACACACACACACACACACATATATATATATATATGTGTATATATATATATATATATGATATTTATATTTGGATACATATTGGAAAAACAAAATTGGAAAATAATGAACCTGTTTCTTATAACGCAAAAGGACATGACATATCCTAATTTTGTAAGATACGTTTCCGTGGAAGCGCTCGGTTCGATGTGAATATCAACTTCAACCGATGGGCAGAGAAGTTTTACGTTTTCAATTTAAGGATCTGAAAGTAAATTCTATTTTTTTCAATGAACGTTCGAGAATTGTCAATTGATTTTATTCAGTAGCGATAGTAACTGAGTTATGCAGGTGCATGCTTATATTGATCATTCGCAATGAAATTACAATTGAAAAATTTGAAAAGTAATCACACCTTATCAAATTAAAAAGAGCAGTTAGTCCAACTGTTTGTCCCATAACCTTATGTACAAGTTAGTGAATTTCGATTTTAAAGCTTTCCAGACGAACTCGGAGTTGCATTACTGAATTTGATTGTTGTAGCCTAAGAAAATTGAGGGTGAGGAGGGGAAAAAGGAAAAAGACGGTCAACCCGAAAAAAAAATTTTATTAAATGAAATATTAATAAATTTGAATGAAAGTGGGTGAAACATTTTTATCAATATTCTATCGTGGAGTCTTTGCACTTGATTAATTCTACGTGGGTTTTGAGCGAATATATCTAACACTTTTAAATAAAACTTAATCTTAGAATAAGCATGTTTAGCTGATTTCAGCCTTTTTAAAAAGAATTTAGGCTATTTTTAGCCAGTACTTGGCAACTCTGATGGACAGGCGCTAGATATGATATCAATTTATTTGTAGAGAAAAAAGTATTCGGGATTGTGTTCCAAAACAGAAGCGACTTTAATTAGTAGATCTTATAACGGTTGATGGAACTCATTAATCGAATATTTGATTTTACTCTTAGATGTTTTATCTTATTTCTAAATAGCATTTTTTGTTAAAAATACTTTTGGTGTTGGTATGAGGGAAATACATTTAAATATTTGGTCTAAGATAAGAAGTTACAGAATAACCCTTTCCAGACGCCAAAAAGACTACAGAAAGTTTGTCGGTAGATTTATTGACAAGATAACGCGTGGTGGCTAGGTCCCCCAGCAAATAGATAGCTATTCACTGTCACCTAATTAAAAAGATATTAGAAGAAAGAGAGTGAAAAGGGTTTGATGAAAAAGGGACGGTAAATAAGGTTTCTAACGGTAACGGCAGATGTAAGAAATATAGGTGCTAAGTATAGTTGTGCGAGAAACGAAAAAAAGCATAGGGAATAGTAAAGAAATGGGTTGATGATACTTGAGTAAAAAGAGATAGCAAAAGAAAAATGACCCTTGCCTTCAAAAAGGAAACCTAAGGTTGGTCACCAGACCAGACCAGACCAGACAGACAGACAGACAGACAGACAGACAGAGAGAGCAGGCCGAGTAGATGGACAGAGAGTACCAGGGTCTACCGGGCCGCCAGGCCCTTGGGGGCTGGCAGTGGGAAGACTACTCTGACTTTCACTCGATCTACCTCTCCCTCGACTATCTCTCTCTCTCTCTCTCTCTCTCTCTCTCTCTCTCTCTCTCTCTCTCTCTCTCTCTCTCCGGGTATGGAGTCTCTAGTCTGCAAAGATTATATATGTTCGGTCGGATAATGAGGCAAAAAATGTTTGATTTGAATTCTGAAACAACTCGCGACTTTTGTTCCTTCCATTCTGCAGCCGCGATTTGTAACCATGCAAAGAAAAACATTATGCTTCACGAAAAGTTAGTACTGGAATTGGACTAATTCTTTCAAGAGTTTATCATCTAGCAAATCTATTAACTTCAAAAATCCGAAAATATCATTCCAGATAACACCGGTATTCGAAAGTTTACTTTTTACTTTTGCCGAAAAAAAAGTGAAAAACAAAAATAGCGTTCAACTGTCGTTTCGCAACGAGCTGTTATTGACGCTGCGCGTGCTTTTTTCTTTTTCTCCTTCTTCTTCTTCTTCTTCTTCTTCTTCTTCTTCTTCTTCTTCTTTCTATCTACCTATTTATCCATCTATCTATCTATCGACCTTACTAACGGTGATTGTTACTTGGCTTTACTTTTTTTGCCGAACGGAATACGTTTTACTCTTCTTTTTCTTTTTTTTCATACAAATGCTCCACTCACAGTATTTGCTTGCATTAATAAATCGATAATCAAAAAAAATACACCAGAAAACTAATCGAAATTAAAAACTGTGATCAACCTTTTGGGATGGCGGAGGAATAAGGGATGATCAACGAATACTCCTTGCCTTTTCCAGACACTGATCACGAAATATAGGCTGAATTTCCCCCCAGGAGGGTACACAAAATGAGGGATCAATTTAACATTAATGTTAACTGAATCCCCCACCGAAAACACATTAGTGGGTATTAAATGTTGAACTTTTCACTTCTCATGTTTCATTGGCGCAGCTTGCGTGTGTGATACATAAATAATCAGGGCGTCAGCTGGACCAGCTTAAAAACTGAAAAGAAACCCATGTTGACAGTTGTAGTTGATGGGTACTCGTATATTAGAGATTGAAATTTGCAAATCTTTATTTGATTTATGATTGATATGTCTTCATTGGATTGGAGCTTATGAACTCAGCTTTTGTTGTATTGGTGAACAAACTAATCGATCGGGTTGTTATTAATGTGTAGTTGGTTCCATTCCCGCTGGTTATCTAACAGTTAACACGTAATAAACTAAGCCAGGTTTAGTAAATATGATCAATGTTTGATACAGGTTACTTCTATAAAACTGAAAGATTGACAGATATTTCGATGGATTTTTATTGTGACCTTAGAATAAGACCTCAATGGAGACGCATGGCTCGTTTTATAGGATTGGTTATCAAGCTTAACATACAAGACATTTCTTTACACTGATGTCTGTCTACCTGTGTCTCTCTGTCTCTCTCTCTCTATATATATATGTGTGTGTATATATATATATATATATATATATATATATATATATATATATATATATATATATATATATATATTATGCATGTGTGTGTGTGCCTGTCTGTCTGTGCAAGTGAGCAATAGGGTTCGAAAAAGACCCAGGAGTAAAAGTAAGTTGTGAATTTATACGTTAATCAATTAATTCCCGATTAATTTCATCAGTATACTGTACGTGTTTCGGGACAGAGTCCCATCTTCAGGGGCGTGTGTGTACTTTTCAGTGGTTCAAAGGTTTCCGTAGAAAACAAATCCAGAAAAATTCAGTCGAATGTTTTGCTTTGGAAAACAAATTGAAATCATGGCAGGGGATTCCAGGGGAGTCATAATAGTGTATTAGGACTGCATTTCTCTGTGAAGAAATCTGTGAAGTATGGTTGGTTATTCTGCTGGAAGTAGTAGCAGCAACAGTTCGAGTTTTTTTTATTGATCGTACCGGTCTGAGCGGCTGGGCATTTTTTAAGCCTCGATTGTCATGCTTGAGAGCTAGATAGTAATTTAATGATAGACTTTTTGGACACTTGATAATGTTTGGTTGAGGTTCTCCCTGGTGTTGATCGGGAGAGTGGGGTAAGAGTTTATGTGTGATTGTTGCAATATCCATGGGGATATGTATGGTCTGTATCCATTGTGAATGTTCTGATGAGTCTGATGGCTTTGGTTGTATGAGTGAAATACCATATATAGATTTTTGTAAGTGGGGATCTGTATGACTATGTGAAGTTCCAAACAACGGATATATGTAAAGAACGGGTGGGTGTGGATAGGGTAAGTTTGTGAAATGCATGTTTGTGACATCAATTATTTGTGGTTGGGAATCCACGTTTTAAAAGTTGGGTTGAGAGTGAGCGTATATGGATACCGAAGGTTGTTTGGGTCTGGGTTGACGTTTTGTCTAAAGAAAATTGATTTGGTGAGTATAGAGTAATTAGGAGCGAATAGATTATGGCGTTAGAGATTGGTGTGATTAGGGTTGTTAAGTTTAGTGTTGAGTCCGTTTAGGGATTGAATTTTGAGTGAGTTAATCCACCTATCTCCAAGCAGTTCTAAGATATTAGTCGTGTGGAGAGGTGTATTTTTCCTTTTCCACCCTCTCTCTTTATATATATATATACATATATATATATATATATATATATATATATATATATATATATATAGAGAGAGAGAGAGAGAGAGAGAGAGAGAGAGAGAGAGAGAGAAAGAGAAAGAGAGAGAGAGATAGGGGGGAGAGAGAAACAGACACGGATACAGAGAAACGGATATATATAGAGAGAGACGTATAAAGAGATAGAGAGAAAGGATGAAGAGAGAGATAGGTGCCTGATCAAATTATAGAGAAGCCAATATATTTTTATAAAAGTTTATAGATAAAAGACAATCTACTCGATGCAGGAGTGAAAAATGAGAAAACTCTTTTCTTGGTGTGTTTACTGAATGATCTTTGTTTGAACTGGTGATAACAAAGCAATTAAGTTCCTTGAAAATAATAACGTTACTTTCACATTTATAACAACATTAGTTTAATCCTCTTTCAAAGGTGGTGTCCCCAACAAAGATTATGCATTGCCAATTAGCCTGAGGATATCAGTTATTTTCTTTTATTTTTTTTTGGCAAAATAAATTGAATTATGATAGTAATTAGCATAGTCAAAAACGTTGTTCTTATCAACTTGTTATGACAATACTGAAATACTGATGTTACTCCAAGCACAACTCTTGTTAGAGCTGAAGATATCTCTTTCATTTCCACGAAGTTGAAGCAGCAATATATCTGATGGTGCGTAGTAATACTCCAAAAACAGGCATTGTAATCTTTAGAAAGGGAATAACAGGACGAGAGAAAAACACTAAAGAAAAATATTTATGATGAATTCTTAAACTGGAGATGCGCAGGTTCCTGTTCATTTCTTGGTGCAGCTTCAACAAAACTGGAACCGTCACCTCGCTTCATTTACCCCATTGTCATGTCGTTGAGAGCATTTACTAATGCCCATCCTATTCTGACATGAGATTGATGATCTTACAAATAACCATGTCACGCCAATCCCTCTAGAGACTAGAGGAGGACATCTTTTCCATGAAATCCGGTATTTGATATCTCGTTTTTATTTTGTTTTGAAGACAGATAGTCTGTTACAGTGTCTTATTCTCTATGGATGTCTATAACAAAGCATGCTAATTACACAGTTCAGTCATGTCTACATAAAAACAAGAAAAGGTCATGTTTTCTTTCAAGAAGCAGACTGGAGATAGAGTGATCCAAAGTTAGTGGAAGGTCCGTTGTTTTTCTCTTTCTTTTTTCCCCTCTTTTCTGGTTTTCTTTTTCTTTTCTTCTCTCTTTTTTTCCCAATTTTCACATTTGTAGACGATGGTCGAATTCAAAATTACCACCTGTCATAGAGATAATGGACATAGCAGACAGAGTTCATACTCCATCTTAGACAGTTTACATTCACATCAGATTGATAATCTTGGAAGTGACTTGAATCCACTTTTCTCTCCTGCTATGGGTAAATAGCAGGACAGTAGTAGATCTTTAGCCCTGTAAGGCAGTCTATCTTGGGCGTTGAACCAGCATCTCGGACCCGTAAAAAACACAATTTCTACAAATATTAAAATCGAAATGAAATCATTGTTCCATGTGTTGCTCAACCTGGAAGCTAATGAACTGCACAGCTATTGAGTCATGATGAGAAAAATCAAGTCTCGAAAACCCTTCATGGTGTGCACAATTCAATTATATCTGGTTGTCAAAAGTTCCGAACAAAACTACGAAATAGAACATAATCCTTTCTGTTGAGTAAACATAACCAAACTAGTCTGATCGAAGATGACTATTTAATTAGATTTTCATTGGGTGCCCATTTATCATGGCCATGTGCCAGACCAAGTTATTATCATCAAATATTGAAGATTGACTAAAAATATATTACGTTTGAAATATGTTTTCTCATATCCTGGACGGATTCGATTCGGTTTCCTTCTGTATCCCTTTCTAATTGATTAAGAATTTGGGAATATTTCTTGAAAAAAAAAATGAAATTCTTTATGGTTTGAATAGTTATGTTGTTAGCACTGTTCCTCAGAACTTGGAATTCAAGCCTATACGAATTTCTAGTTTTCGAATTATATTGGCACACTTATTTGGAGATGTGGGTGACTCAACCTTTCTATCCCCACATCACATCATTTTGGCATTCAGTTGTACAAAGCAGTCAATCCTTCGCTGAAATCAACATAAATACTTCATTTCCTCACCATCTTGAAGGTTTCTTTGGATCAAAGATGCAGCTCATGTCAAAATTAGTTTGTTTTTTCTTCATACAAAGTGGAATTTTCTGTCGATTTGTGGATTAATGGAAAATAAAATCAAAAAATGAAATGTTCTGAATATCAAAATATTCATTAAATCAATTTTCTGTGCATTCAAAACTTTTTCCTGAATTTTGGCATTCCATCTGGAACTGTGTTGAAAGTTTACTTTTTCCTCAGCCAACTAAAACAATGAATACACAAAAAAGGGCCCAAGCTAGATTAGCTGGTATTGTCTTGCTTTCATTTTACATGTTGGTTCTTGTTTATTTTAAATGACAGAAAATTCAAACATCGATCTTTGCAAATAACATCACGCACGCCTCTCAAGGTGAAATCAGTTGAATCATTTTAAACAATCATTCAATTTGCTATTTATATTCGATTTGTACATGTTTTTTTGTAACCCGTTATGGTCTGGATCCTTTCATTGTTTAAAATTTAATTTGCCAGAGTTCCTTGTGATTTGAATTTGAAACAAATTGAATGAATATCTCATTGGCTTTTCACGTATATTTTTTATTGATGCGATTTCCTAATGAAATTGAAACAAAATGTAAAATAAGCCACGGATATTGAAAAGAGGTTTGGGAGGATAAAAACAACATTTATTTAAAATCGTAATGGATGAGGAAATGCCTATTCGTGCTTGAGGTTTGTTCATTATAAAAGTTTCCAGTTACTTTGTAGGAATAAAACCTTTTTCGTGCAGCTTAACATATTAATTAGAACGAAAATAAAGAGATGAGAAGCGTAGATTTTCAACAAAAGATGTTGTCTAA
>OY735208.1:65295458-65375458 GCA_963457665.1 Thysanoteuthis rhombus
ATGTGTGTGTGTGTGTGTGTGTGTTTTTGTGTGCATAGGTTGACGAATTGATTCATTAATGTACCTTTTTAAAAGGAAATAAATGTACATAGAAACCGGTTATATGCTTTTTGCCGAGATATAAATGCTCCAGTCAAAGGTACATACACGATATATATATATATATATATATATATATATATATATATATATATATATATATATATATATATATATATATATATATATATATATATATATATATATATATAAACATATAAACATATAAACATATAAACACACAGAGGCACGTATATATTTATAAATATTTATAACTATATTTATTATAAGCATTATCTATGCTTTGAAAATATTATCATCGGTCAGCATATATTAACTTAGACAGAAACCCATCAGAAATTCAGTTTGAGAAACCGGGTGATTTCCCACGAGACCCAGATATCATTGATGTACGTAAAATTTTAAATAATAAATGAAGCAAACCATTTTTCCATAAGGCTTTTGTTGAAATGAATGAATCTGATAAAATTTGAAAAAAAAGAAAAATAAAGCCCAGAGATAACTTTTTCTTGGCACACATCGGAGCTGACCCTAGTAGGAATCATTATTCAGAATTAGAATCTATAATCTCTGCTATTTCACTGTCAGTTGAGAAAAACCTCGTCAACCACTCTTTCCTGTGTTTCACATTTCAAGTACATTTTACGTTCAACCATTCAGTTCATGTAAACCTTGGTTAAAAAGAGACATTATATTTCATGGAATTCTTCAGCATTCATTTTTCTTGTATCATACAAAGCGAAATATAAAGTACGCCCCATTACTTAATTCCGGATAATTTTTCTTTTTATACTTTTGAAAAAAATACGCTGAATGGAAGTTACTTGCAAAAAACAACAGAGAAAACCTCTATACTAAACGCCCAAAAGCAATGCAAGTGGTTATGCTGAGTCATTGTTATATATTTATTTCTCGAAAACAAAGTTAGCATATGCGTAACCTTAGCTTCGAACAATGCAAAACTCATCATTACAATACGAACATATTTATGAGAAAGATACTGTCTCGTTCAATAGCCTAAAAAGACGTCCAATATACCTGCGATGTTTTTTTCAGAATCGCCTTAAAGTATACAAACATAAATGAATGATCAGAATAAACCAACACTATTTTATGTTTACATTTTGTCAAATATAGCATTGCATTCCATTTTTGAATCTCGAAGGTATTATTATTATTATATTTTCTTTTTGATATACCCTGTGTAAATGTGAGGCAATGCTTAAAATAATAACTTTGCAAGTTTTCTCAGTGAAATATAAGGATTAGTAGTTCCGTCTTATATCCATCTAAATAACGGAAAATGTTCAAATTCAAGTCAGATAACAACGCTTGATTATTTCAGTCAAGTAAAGTATATTCGTTAGGACAGAATATGTGAATATTAAAGGCAACAAGCTGATATAAAAGAAATTCGGGGACAAATACGTAAAACAAAATCTTGTCTATGAGCCGGGAAAATTAATGATCTTGATAGTGATGTCCACTTCAGTAACTAATAAGGCAGTTTGGACCATTGCAAAACATTTAAACAAAAAATGGCACTTATTTTTAGAAAATCATTTTGAAAAATTAGATACATATCTAGATCTAGATGAAGGTATCGAAGGTGGGCATCATTACGAAGGTGGTTGGTTCAATCATGAACAGCCTTGGAAAAAGATTGGAAGAATTCGATATGAAAAGGGAGAATTGGAAACATCCAATCCACGTCGTGAGTGTTATAAGTTGATGAAGGGTGCTAGGGGGACAAGGGAGACTTTGTCTCGGTCGATCTCTAATTACAATCATCGGATAAGACTCTTTTACTTTGGATATATAAGATTATTTTCATCCATGAAAAATATAATTATAGGCATAAGATGAGATGATGAATCAGTACAAAAGATTCCCTAAATCAAAATGTGTAAAATCTGAAATCCTAAGTGAAAGCATTTTCTTCATAGTTAGTAGGATTTAAAAGAGTCAGCTCAGTGTTTGTTGGTCAGCATTTGATGCCATTGAATGTGTTTGCATGCTTTGTGATTTCTGTATTCACAATGACTGATTCATTCTTCTCTTGTCATTAAGTTTTCTCAGCAAAACATAGCATTCTGTTTGATCTCAGATTTATGCTCCTCAACTGAAATCCCATACCTAGTCAAGTAAAGTGTGTGTGCGTGGTTGCAAGCTGTGCAGGAAGGCTTGATTATAGAAATAATAATAATAATAATAATAATAATAATAATAATAATAATAATAATAATAATAATAATAATAATGATGATGATGATGATGATGATGATGATGATGATGATGATGATAATAATAATATTAATAATAATAAAAAAAAAAAAATGAAAATTGGAGAACGAAGGAGTAGCATAGCAAACAAGGAAAGAAAAATAGAACAGAATAAACCATTAAAATCTAAAAGATAAATACTGGCTGTTGCAGACGAGAGATCATGGACAAATGGCGCCTCTGTTGGGGACACTAGGAACTGAACAAACGAATGGGATATAACCATGCAGAAAAATGGTCCCAACAAAAACTAGAGGCAGCCCTGCAGAATGGAAGTCACAAATTACCGTAGGACTTTGACATCTAAACTGACCACCATATTCAAGCGAGGAAACCGGACCAAATATTCGAGTACAAGAAGAGGGGAGCATACCAAATGATGGATGTGGCCGTGCTTGCAGGCCACTAGGTGAAACGGAGAGAATGTGAAAATCTTGGGAAATACAAGGATCTGGCAAAGGAGCTGAAGAAGCTGTGAAACATCAAAGCCAGCCAAGTACAAATAATAGTTGGTGAACTTGGAATCCTACCAAATACACTGAAAGTGAGATTGGAAGAATTAGGGATAAAAGGGAGGATAGAGACTATACAGACAACAGCGCTACTAATGACTAGACCAGTACTGAGGAGAGTGCTAGAAATATGGGATGTACGTCCTGCAGCTGTTAGCAGTGGCTTTAGGAGAACAGGAGAAGAGAAAAAAAGAAAATAAATAAATATATAAAACAAAACATGGTAGTGGACATACAAACCAGGGCGCTGCTGTGACAAGTAAGGGAGATCAAAGAGGAAGGTTGAAAACTGCTGAGGACTGTGAGGGTAGGGAGAGTAAGGCTTGGGACCTGAGAAGAATTGTTGTCACTCAATCTCCAGCAGTGACCTCCTGGCAACTGGTGATGTGGATGATAGTGGTGGTGGTTGTAATAATAATAATAATAATAATAATAATAATAATAATAATAATAATAATAATAATAATAATAATAATGATGATGATGATGATGATGATGATGATGATGATGATGATGATGATGATGATGATGATGATGATGATGATGATGATAAAAAATTTTAGAATTCATACTAATGATGTCTGAAGTGTAGAGTTGAGGCAGTGAAATCAGGTGATATTTTTTGATATTTATCACGTGACCGACTTCACTGATAAAATAGAAGGCTTGCAAAATGAATTTTCATCTGATTATGTTGATTTATAGGTTTTTATATTAAAATTAAAATTCCCGTACGTTTTTGTGAGTGATGGTAGCTTTTAATGCAAGCTTATTTCTCTTCAAGAATAAATTTTAGCACTTCTGGTGAGGACATGCCAGTGTATATGTTCCTTCCTCCTCTTTTTGCTTCCTTTCTCCTTTATTTCCATCTTATTCATATTTATTGAAACATGTCACTCAATGTCCCCGTTTTGAATTTCAATGTCTTTTGCAATTTTTTGCTGATTCTAATTTTTCCGATCGTGATGTTAGTTCTAGATAAGAGGTTTTTTTATCTTCAACATTTTTATAATTTAATTTAATTTTCAAAAATTATTCAATACTTTCTTTAATTTCATGGAAGAAATGCAAATGAAATGTTAGGAAATGTGCACATTTTAACACAAGGAGCGAAATTATTTTGAATATTTTTTCGCATTTTCTTTTACACCTTCAGTCGAAATATCTTTGCCAGATTAATATATTGAAGAGAACGTGGAATGATTGCGAATTCGTTCAAACTCGATCAAAGAAACCCTCGACGGTCATTTGCAGCCTCTATTCAGGTAAGAGAACGTAGGGCTCAACGAAGTACTAAATTGAGTATAGTCGTCCATCGTTCAACAGCTCCAAATATTCCAATCTGAAATTTCGCTGCCCTCTTCCCGGTAACATTATTTATCCGTAGTAATAGGTCATAAACACAATAATAGTATATTTCAGAACAAGAGGGTCAATATTTCTTTCTATCGGAAAGATCGAAATTGTTATCGAAATACATTTTCTTTGGCAGAATAAAATGTTATACCTGATTTTAAGCTTTTTTTCTATACTCTTCTTAGTTTTTTGGGGAAAGTACATTTTCTTTCAAATGAATCATAAAAAGAGGAGTTTAGATTAGTAGCAAAATTTTGAAAAAAATTGAAATTCGACGTAAAAAAACGAAATTGAATGAAAATGTGCTCCTTAGACTCCAATAATTTCTGAATTTTGAAAACCACACATTTCCCAAAGTGTTTATGCAAGAGTTTTTGAGTGGTTTGGTTTATATGTCGGGGGCCGATTAACAATGTGCATCTGGACCCTTAATTTTCAAGTTACCTTTCATCAATTTTCGAATTTAGTAATCCTGTTAGCTATGGAATATTCTGTATGCCAACAATTACAAGGGAGGGGCAAATGCCTCCCTAATTAATTTTCACCAACCAAAAACAGTTAAAGACCTGAAATCCTGTTTCCTTATGCCTAGTGAAAATATTAACAGGAAAATAAAACAAAACAAATTCAATTAATACGTCACAACTCTTGATGACGTCATCAAATAATCATGTGATTTCAGATTCTTTGTTGATGTTATGTCTATGAGTGATATAGATGGAAAAAAATGTAAAACATATGCAAAATTCGATATATTTTTAAAAAACTTTTGAGAAAGCAGGTGTTCAGCCAAAATGATTCGACAGTAGATTATCACAAGATTAGAAACAATGTGGAAGTCATAGATTTTCTCAAAAGAAAATTTTTAAGGAATGACACAATCAATGATAACTCCCCATAGACGGTGGGTATCCAAATGGTCCTCGGTTAGATATTTTCGGTTAGGTTTTAAGATTTCTTTCACCCTGACCGAGTTGATCGTGGAATTGGCTCCCTCCATTGATGGTATCTAGTTTTACTTTTCTGAAACCTATTTTGCTACCTTTTCCGGATTGTTTTCATTTCCTTTCTTCATTCAGTCATGTAGGTCATAGTATTTCCTTTTAGGGAGAATAGCCGAATGAAAAAAAATACATATAGTAAGATGATTCCATTGCATATTGGACGCTGCACTAGATGTCTTTGTTTCATCGCTGCCTTTACTCAATTAATATCATTGAAATTACTTAATTGTGATAAAAATCATATTGGGTTGAGGACAAATTATATTGATTCATTTATATCCATACCCGTTTAAATGCAAGAACATCCATAGGAGCTGCGATCGGCCAGTTTGGGGAACACTGATTGTTTTGGTTGTCGTGCCCCTGATAAAGATATAAAACATTCGGATAACCTCTGAATGAATGTAATATTAATCCTGAAACACACAGGAGTACACAGCAAATATGTCAGATAGGTGTAAATAAGCCCTCTTTTATCATGTACATTACTCTAACCTCATCACGCTAAAACGTCCCAACATTTGACCGGACAAAGGAGTATGTTCCACTATATAAAGTAAGACTTTAACACATGATCCAGATCGGTATGAGACCCAAAAAAACTATGAAATATTACTATTGTAATTTCTCCTGAGTTAAGTCCCTTTTTTTCGGTTGGGTCGACTGAAATATAATGATATTGACTCAAAATCGTAAAAGGTCCAAAAATATCGTGGGTGATACCAAAACATATAACAGGTGGTAAATAGTACACATTTTGTACAACCATACCCATTTTAGCAACCCTGTTCCAGACCAGTGTTTATCTTATCAACTTGTCTCTAACTAAAAGTACTATCTCACGCTTACACCCACCTTGATCCCCCTCTCTCTCTCTCTCTGTTTATTTACAAATCAGTTATTAATGTGTATTGGGCAAACATATCGGCGTGCTCGGTCGTATTATCTGCAAATGCCAATAAATGGACTATTTTCATTAAAAACTTCTTTTGTACCAACATCCCTTTTTATCTGCTGAATATGCAAGTTGGCATAAACAGTGAAAATAGAATGAATAATCAAAGGGATGGGCAGCTGCAAAAATCAAACTTGCATCCCTGAAGGAGCCGCCCGAACTTGATGCCACTCTTATCAGCTGAGCAAAACAATCAGTTATAACAGTGTGTCAGAAGCTAAAAAAATGTTTTTGAACCCAAATCTTCATCTGTTCATCCATGCTCCCTATGTTCTCCTGTATGGGCAATCATATGAATCTACAGAAAGGACATATAATACGACAGAATAATAATATATGTGTTACTTTCATTAAAAACTCTATTTGAACCTATATCTAAATTTCACACGGTTATTATGTTAGTTGGCTAAACCATGTAAGTACAATCAATTGTTGAAGAAATGGGCTGCTTTAGGATTCGATCTTGTGTGATGGTGGTTCAAAATGAGTTAATAATTTTTTAAAAAGCATTGATTTTCTTCCGGATTTTATAGCCATTTCTTTATTATATATATATATATATATATATATATGTGTGTGTGTGTGTGTGTGTTTGTGTGTGTGTATGCGCGTGCGTACGCAGGTGTGTATATATACATATATATATATATATATATATATATATTTATATACATATATATCTATATCGTTGAAATGTGCGAATTTCATCATAAATGTACGTTTATACATATATGATGCTTATCATATATATATATATGTATATATATATATATATATATATATATATATATATATATATATATATATATATATATACATAGTGCACAATATGCACACACAGACATATACATATATATATATATATATATATATATATATATATATATATATATATACTAATAACAATATATATACACACACACACACACACACACACACACATATATATATATATACAGAGAGAGAGTGAGAATAAAGCCAATGTGTGTGTGTGTGTGTGTGTTAATGTCGATCGATCTGTCTGTGTTTGTGTCTGTCTACCCTTGACTGTCTTCTGGATTTTTTTCTTGTCCGAATTCTGTTAATCTTGAAGTCTAATTAGGAAGTGAAAATTAATATTTTGAAATAAATTGGATACTCATTGTATTGACTGATAATCAAATAACTGTGTTTTTTCCAATTCTAGATATACAGGCAGAATATCTTATCATTAGTGAACCAGGAAACTTCACTGGTCGAGCATTAAGTGCATGGATACTCGAGCAGAGCACACGTTCTCATCTACCCCAACTGAATACCCTATTATTCCCAATGCCGTCTCTAACAGAAACCAATCAACTTCCCTTCTACGAATGTCTTCATAAAGTCCACTGCAAGTGTATTTGCATCTGTTATACTCTATTAAAACTGTAACACACATTATGTTTTCCCAAGAGTGTATCACCGTGTCATTCGACAAATACGCGTTCTTCTGTAGACGATCTGACGTAATTGCAATCAACATTGGAATCTAATTGACGGATTGACATTTCATTCTCATTTTAAGCCAACGTTTATAAATAAGGCTGAGTTTGAAGCTGGAGGGAGTTGTTCAATGAAATCAATATACTTTAACCTCTGATTACTTCAGACACATGCAAGTACAGCAAAAACAAACGAAAGTAAGATTGAACAATTCTTAAAGAATAGATTAAATCAATTTAGAAGTTTGGTTGCTCTTTTACGAAAGATAATTACAAGGGTGACCCGAGGACTTCGACACTAATGAGCACCCCTGTCAAGCATTGCCTTACAAATAAAATAATACGACACTGTAATGAACATTAGGCATTTCTACAGCTGCGTTTAATGATATTTACTTATGCCAACGAAGTTAAAAGAGGTTTATGAGCTCACTTGTGTCTGTCTCCCCATCAACTATCTCCAATGAATTACTATGAAAAACTTCTGGACAAGAAGTGAATTGGCTAGAAAAGACTCTCGAAAACGTTATGACAAGTCCATGAATTTGTTTCCGATTCAGAGATAAACTCAGATAAACTCGGGCTAAAGTTTTGAAAAATGAAGAGAAAAAAATTTAAAAAACCGAAACTTAGTTCTCCTGCGTCGCATGACTGAATAGACCAATTTATCTTCAGTTTTCAGTTAATGTTTGGCGTTTGTAGATATATTTCCACGGTGCTTTTTAATCTTCCTTTTTTTTTCGCTCTGTTGTGGCTAATAAAGAGACCGTTAGCAATGGAAATATGATAAATACATTGCTGAGAGCTGCAACCACGAAAACATTTATTACACAACTTCGGCTACTAATGTGCATGCCACATCCTACCGAACATCTTTGGTACAAACTGTCAACGCCTTTTTTCTTCTTCTTAGTTTTCAAATTGGTCTGGCTGGCAGTATTATGTGTACAGATTGCAACAATGGAGCTAGTGGATTGGGATTTTCAATATTTACTCTTTGCTATGTGAAATAAGGAAAGACACTGTAGGAACTAATTATTGCTCGGAGTGAGTTATTTACATTAGTGAGTGAATCTACGGTGACGATTGGAAAATGAAGAAATGAGCCCATAATAAACAAAGATGGAATATACTTGCACTCAAAACAGAACTTACGTAAATATACCAAGAGCCATGTGTCATCACCCACTGCAGACTCCAAAACATGAAATACATAATTAGCAGTAACACTGTGACAAACAATGAAGTGTAACAAAACTTCATCCCTAAAATCGTTAATTTTTTCCAACCTTGCAACGAAAGGTATAGTCTATGAAGCACTTGCCTTAAACACAACAAAACCTTCACTAGCTCTATCATTAACGAGACTTTCTACATATACCATAATTCCAATAGTAGAAGTAAAAATGTTATGTACTTCCTAGAATTTAATAGTTGTGAATTGCAATTCATAAGTAAGTCCGAGTGGCATTTCAACATCAAACTTGATAACTTGATAAGCACAGAAATAAATGACACAGTCATCCAAACATAATCCCAGCTGAACTCCAAACCTGCACCCAGGCCACAATTTTGGCTCAGAAGCAAGATTCATAATCATAAAAAAATAAAAATAATACACTTCCCCACGCAAAAGAAAATCAAGAATGACAAGGAGATATGTGGATTAACAAACTCTCTCTACGCCCCCTCTCTCTCTCTCAACGGAATCAAGACCAAACTTAACAATTATGATCACACACATCTCTCACACTAAAGTTCTCTCAATCATAAATAAGCTATACTCACCAACACATTTCGGACTACAGTTCTACCTAAGCCCCCCCCCCCCAAAAAAAAACTACCGTTAATATTCATATACTGTCATTCTCAACAACACCCCCTAATCCACACCCAAGCCAACTTTATGTATATCAAACACTGAGAACTTCTCACGGTTAAGAAAAAATACCTAGAGATCTATGGTATTTCATTTGTACTACTCAAAGCAAACAGACTTTTCAGAAACACTCCAATGACCATGGGGGATACAGAACATTCATTCCTCCAAAGATATTTGATCTCTCACCACAAGATCCCCTTACCCCACCATCAGGACTCATACCCAAGCTTATCAAGCGGTTGTATAGTCTCACACTAGACAACCATCCAGGTCCACATTATCCACGGCAACAGATGCTTAAGAATGCCCATACCCTCTGTGCAGCAAAGCAAATAAAAAGCCCATACTTGCTACCACATCTAACAGAATATCCAACCATATCATCTAACATTTAACCAAAGAAGGAACACTGTTGGGACTCACCGGATCCAAAAAGGAATCCTCTTTCTTGATTTCCATTTTTGCTTCTTTGATGCTAAATTTGTTTCCCTTGGAAACTTTTCAACAACTGAAAGGTACGCACATGCTACTGAGGATATGTATGGCATATTATCATTTCACTCATGAATCATTTCAGTCTCATACCATATTGTTCACATACGTCTATTTGTGTGTGTGTGTGTGTGTGTGTGTGTGTGTGTGTGTGTGTTTATGTTTATGTTGAGACTTGGGAGTGGGGTGAAATAGATTATATACCTGAATTTTCTCGTAGGTAAACACTACTATGTGTAAAAGATGACTTTCGGTGTCAGTTGTGTTGTTTTTGTCCATTGATGAATCCTGTTATTTTCACGTAGTGATGATGGTAGTTGAGAAGAATAAGTTAACTGACAAAAACGACCGTAAAATTCATCAGCTAAACCTTATTTTGACCTTTCCCATACTTAGTTCCACCAACTTGGACATTTCTAAACAACCATAGGCAGAAATTTGAAGTGAGAGGAATCCAAGCAATCACCCGTAAAGACACAACTTCTTTTTCTTTCGTCCAGTATATCTAAAATATCTATCCTTAACTACGTGCAGAGTATGTCCAAGAAGTATCCAGCCATTTTGAATATCTACAGGACCTACGCTACAGCCTTGATGAAATTTGATGCAAAGCAACAAAGGGGCCCTTCCTGTGCATGTATTAACAAACATACTCTAATGTGGTTACTGGATCAGCAGCAGACCCTATTGAGTGAGATTGCATTTACAATGAACGAAAATGCCTATTTATAACGTCTGGTGCTGGGTTATTTGGTGAAATATCACATCGTCCAGTTATGTCGGCCTATTATCAGTATTAATATATGTATATTTTATTCCCAAATACTTTTTTCCTCAACATTCCTCTGCTCTCCAAAGATTTTCTCCGTTTAGCAAATATACAATATTTGAATTTGTGAATTCCTACGAGGCTTTTTTTCGGGGAGTTGGTTAGGACTGGAAATGAAAACACGATATTCAATTTGTTTATATGTCTATACACTGAGTCTTATTCCTCACCTCTCAACCATGATTTCCAATGCTTTCCCTTCATTTTCAAAGGTTTAGGTATAAATCAATTATGTCTCTTTCATTTTGGCGTTGGCTTATTGCTAGCAAGCAAGGACTACACGGGATAGAGTCCGTCCTGCCTGAGAGAAATGGAGATTCCGTCCGTAGATATTGACGGTATTTATGATATAATCTATATACTTGATTTTCATTTCACTACAATGTGATTAAGTCTTTTGTTTAGAGTACTGAGGCTTCCATAAATGTTTATTACCGGATATGAAGCGTTCAGAAAGATATAATAATTTCCTGATTGAAGTAGAGAAAAACAACCAGCAGTAAAATTGAGAACACAATGCACTGAAAGGTCATTGCAGTGCATTTTATAATACTTTTTTTTTCATCAGTTATGATCATTGCTACGAGCATCTCCACATAATTAAATCGTGAGCTTGTTACCTGAACACATTTGTTCAACCAACCTACCATGCTCAAAGAAGCAGTGCGGTACAAATACAATAAATACAGAATAGTCATTGCTTTGTTGCAAACAATTTTAGTTTTGACTTTTGAAAAAGATTGCAGGAATCTTAAAAGTGTCTTTGATGTTTACATGACTCTTTAATACTTGTGCAATCAGCCGACCATAGAACCTATCAACATGCCTTAGGAACATATAAAAGCGATGTCAATGGTTTATCCGTGAATATTAAGAAAAGTACATAAGTCAGTTTAGGTACTCGACTTTCTCTGGATTGACAACAGGAAAATTATCGGCTAAAATAATCACAATCGATGAAAAATGGGTTTTTACAAGAATTAGGAAAAAAAGCAATCGACTAAAGTTTAAATAGCACAAAATTGAAGGAAGCAGATAAAAGTTTTAAATTTCAACCAGGATTCATACAGAGTTCCTTCGGTCCAAACGTACGATTAATGTGTTATAGGACAAACTTTGCTGAATGACAACACTCAGTCTCTTGTTGCATTCGGAATGTACACTAGGTCAATGTTTTTTTTTCCACATTCGATGTATTCTGCCAAGGCGTCAGTCAAAGGATTTCACTCGTTTCGAGTGAGTGAAACGCGGCAAAAAATCAAAGGAAGTCATGGAAATAATTTGTAGGTAAAATACTGAAATATTGAATGTATTTGATTGAAAGTGTTGTCCCCCAAATGGTGGAATCAACCTAATCCTTTAAGATCATATTATCAGTCACTAAGACCTTTTCATGCTTTTGGTCACGCAATTCTTTTTCTAATCATGCATGCCTGTGGGTTTTTCATATTCAATATGATCATTCCATATGCTTTGAAAGTGTGTAACTTTGTAGGAAAAAATAATATCAATCACAAGGCCTTCATATTTTCTAAAGATTAACAAATGGTTCTATGGCCTTTGGGTTTCTGCTCTTATTCACCTGTAATGCCTTTCAATTTTACTCAAATCCATCCGAATGATGATATTCTTTTTCGCAGAAGTTAGCTGCAATGTTGAATAAATCTGTGGTTAAAACAATACGTCCATGATGAATAAGGACACAACAGTTAATTATTGTTGAGTGTAATTGCTTATCTAAGAGGTTACACCCAATTCAACCAAATTGATTGGAATATTAGAGTGAACATTTCAGATTAGATATGCTTAGATCCTATATATTCATAGAAGTATACGTTTGGTATTGATAAACATTTGCAGGATATATCATAGACAAACAATTGCGCTCTTAAACATTCGTTTCAAGTTTAAAGATATTGTCTTGATCATCCACTGTCCATACCTGATCTTCTTAACCCCTCAACGCAGTTAAATGACCAAAAAGGAAGTGATATATAACCAAAGAGAATAATTAAAAATGATTTATTCTTATTTGAGTCACTATCTGAACCAATTCCCGTTTTGATACGTTGAATATGTCAGTCGGCCTAGTCAGAATTGATAGAATAAAATGTTCAAGAAGTGGGAGGTAGGATACTGGCCCCAGGGTCTGAAGTAAAAGTTTTAATCCTACCTCGTGGTACAGGATGGGATAATAGATAGTCGATAGCCACACTGAAGAGTTGTGATACAGCAGTATGAAACAGCTGTCTGTTGATGACACAATATTCAGGGTTGAGCAGTCTCTAAGTGGGATAACTCGTTCATTGTAGGCTTATTCAATGCTTTTCTAAAGGTGGATGGGGAATATATGCTGAATAAATACATTGCTTATATTCAACCTCACTGACTGTCCTGTTCGGTGAGGTGGAATACCGGCCTCTGGGTCTGAAGCAAAGGTTTCAATCCTACCTCGTGGTACTGCAGATTTGTATCACAACGAAACAGCTGTGGATGACATAATATATATATATATATATATATATATATATATATATATATATATATATATATATATATATATATATATATATATATATATATATATATATAACGCTCCATTCTTTAGGGTTGAGTGGGGCACCTGTCTATTATATGCAATGTTCTTCCAACTCTGGAGTAGGGCACTTTGGTAGACAGGGAATTATGCCTAATTGAATATACGTTGCTTAGCTCAGTCTTACTGACTGTCCAGGTCCACGTAGGGCAGTGGTACAATGTCAGCCTCTGGGTCTGAAGAGAATGATTCGATCCTAGTCTATAGCCACATTGAAGAGCTGTAATACAACAAAACACCTCTGTGTGTGTGTGTGAGTATATATATATATATATATATATATATATATATATATATATATATATATATATTCAAGTTGAAATCTGCCAGAGTAACAAATTATCTCGAAAAAGAACATCCCGTATGGTATAGATTGTTTCTTGCTATGTGAGAAGAAAGAACCCTAGAATGATGAATGATATTTCGTCTTCATATATAAAATTTAATCTGGTGATATTTAGTTTTGGATAATTTCCAAACATATATGTTTAATTGGGAGGGTATGGGATAGCCGATCGAAGATTAGACTAGGGCAATCGAGGTCAAACTCTGGATGTGACAGTTTTTCTGTCCACTTTGCACTACTGCCCTTAGGTAGGGTGAAGTGGGGACGTCATTTTGGTCGCTTGTCAACTTCAAATCTAATTCACATATCGTGAACTGGTCGAGGAAATAATGATTCGATATGTGGAGCCCGAGCGGGAACGACGCCAGCGAAAGGTCACTACTGATGTTTGATTTTTTTTTATAAACACGTTCAGCCTTCCACTATAAATGTTATTCTGTATTGATAGCAATCGACTTTCAGCATGCAAGCTTCTCTTATTTTCTGGTATTTGATCCGCTAGAACCAAATTCATAATTCATATACAGCAGAGGAGAAACATAAATATAAGATCTTGAACAGGGCGGTTCTTTGCGACAATAATAGAGACTTGTTTTACCTGATTTAGTGCCTTAAGTGAAAATGACAAAGAAGCCAGAATATTCTTGTAGATATGAAGACATACAAAAGCAGCAGCTTATTTACGAAAAGAAATATGAACTCGCATTGGCAAAAATAGATAAAAGATGAATGAATGTCTCATTATCTCATGTTATGGTGAACCTTATCATTTTTTAATGGGACCCTGGAAAACAGCAAAGTGGGGCTCGATTGCATACCTTGCTAAATTATAAGGAGAATCCTAACTGTTTCAAAAAGGTATTCTCTTTACTTACAATGTAATTTTATTTAAATCGAGTGAGGCGTACGTATCCTAAATAAAAGAAAGTACGTGTTTCATGAAAGATGCAACCTAGAGGATAAAAAAGCCAGAATTTACATGTACGTAAATTGTATACTATAATATTTGTCACGTGGCAAAACTGAACACCACAGCAGTTGAAATGATTCAATCATGTGCTTGCCTGATTCGAGCATCAAGTCTTTTGTGCTGTGTCAGCTTCGCCGTTTTTGAATGCAATTCAGCTTTTATGCAATGAATTGTGAACAAACCTGCATCCAGGTTGAAAGAAAATCTTTTCAACATCCGTCTTGAAGTTGAAATGTATGCGTAATAAGCATCTTTTTTTTCTAATCCTTTCGTAACTTGAGTCTTTAAAACTAGGTTTTGTCAGATCTAATATTGTTAAATACAAGTTGTAACAACAATGGCTGCTCCCTATTTGAAATACCCTCCAGTCGATGTTTTCAGATTTGCATGATGGGGCCGTTCCTTATGCTCCCGGATTCTGGGTAAACTTAATTGGCATGAAACCCTGCGTCAGCAGTAAGACAGATGGGCTCTCCAAACACAGACATCAGACATGACATTCAGTGTGATCAGCCACGGAGTTATCACCCAAGTGGAACTCAACACCATTCAACGCCGCCACTCGACACCCTTCGAAGTTGTGAAACACACGGAGGAAAGTCCTTGTCACCTCTCATCATGACAAGAACACCAACGACAGGAAGGCGTGAATATGTGATTATGTGCCATGTTAATCAAATAGGTCTCGTGTTTTATTCTCATTATATGATTAGCTCACCATATTATTAAAATTTCCTCTTGAACTATTGCATAAACAGTTGAAATGGTCAGGTCTTTCAAAGTTTTTCTTCTGGCACTCTGGTTACTTGATTATGCTCTCCTCTCAAATTACCTTACGACAGTTTACTACGATTTGCATAGCATCCGCAAAAAAGGATGAATCATTACGTGACCTATCAAGAGTGGTCAGTTTATGCCATCTAATTGGTACTTTAAAAAAATTACTTGTCCCCCTGAGCAAGGCCTTTCTGATATTTTCCTTATCAAAATGATAGTAAAAAAGGGGCATAACTTTCACAAAATAAGTGTAAGTTAAAAAAAGACCATTAATATTAAGATATATCAAAAATTCTAAAACATGTTCAATATTAAGAACAAGAAAGACTAAAGAGAAAATTATGTGCAAGTTTGGGGCAATGGAATGAAGAGCAATGTTGGACATAAGAAAGGCAAAAAGAATTGTTAAGGTGCTTGTTCACTTTAGATCTTAAAAATAGCGAGCTTGTGCTCATCGGTAAAAAAAAAAACATTCATCTGGATGTTTTTTTTTCTTTAAGTAGATGGTCTAGGGAAGAAGCTTTTTTTGTGGTGAGTCAGTCTTTAATATTCCCAGAAAATATGTGGCTTGTTAGCAGCGTAACTTTCAGCTAAATATTCCCTGACAGGAGGGACTAGGGAATGAAGTTAGTCTGAACACCTTCCATGGAAGTAACGTCGAAGAAGTTCGAAACTTCCAACATTGCAATGATGGGGCAGTAGTTGGATAGATAAAGGAGCCAATCACCCACTAGTCCTCATATTTGTTCAAATACTCAATGGAGTGTTCAGAAGCCAATTCCTTGACAGATTTTTCTCCAATAGATTTATAATAGTAATACATGGGTTAAGAATGTCATTTTAGTTCGGAGTGATCACTGACTACCGTAGCTGAATTTGAATTCAGCTCACTGATATCATTTTCCTTGCTGTCAACAGTTAGGCCAACTCCTCTCTTTCCGGCCGCATGATGCGTGCATATCAACCTGAATAACACACAAAAGCATTTGTTAAACGGAGTGTCTCTCTAACAGAACAGAGGAAAATCTAACCCCGTCAGACTTTTTACATGCTGGCCTCATCTTGACAGGAAAACAAATCAAGAAATATAGTTAGTTATCAATTTGTGATATCTATGCCAATATTCAGAACATGATGAATCAATACTTTGCAATTATAGCATTGGAATTGAACGTGTTATGAAGATTTCAACATACAGCTCAGACTGATTACAGGAACGGTAGGCCAAGTCAAATAGCAAGAATGAACTAAACGTGGTTGTATTTTGAAAGACAATCTTTTCTTAGCAATACAATATCATATTGCTATTCACATATCTAATAAATAAGACATTGTAATGATTGTTATTTATTTGGACTAATTTTATTAATATCGATGATCTTTTTCCAGTGACAAATGAACAAATATATTCTATTATTTCCATGTATGACTAATTCTGTTCTGATTTTTTTGGCACCACTATTTCCTTGCCAGTTTGTATATTTTTGATTTAGGTCTCTTGTGCTGGTATGCATAACATATACAGTGTTAGGTGATTAGGTACTTTATTCTTGGCTGTTCAGTTCATACTAATTAAAATATTAATGAATTGCTACCGCCGTAGTCAGTCTCCCCCTTTTAATAAGAATATTTCCCCAGTAACGCACTTGTAGCCATAGAATTACATGTTGCACTGGAAGGAGTAGTTATGTCACTAATTGTAGAGTTGTAGTAAGGCCCGTTCTTCGAATCTTCTTGTTGCACAGCGTTCGTATTGGCGTTGTTCTTATCATTAGCATTAGCATTACGAATCATTACCAGAGGGAGGCTGTGATTATATCGCTTCTAATTAAACTACGTCAACTAATTACGATCCAAATGATCGGAAGCAGCTGGGTAATGGTTACCTCGAGTGTTTAATGGGGATCAGGCGTTTAATTCGGAGAGAAGACCTTCTAGCATAAAGCGTGGTGCGAGGGGAAGCGAACGATAGTTTATTGTATTGTGTTATGTAATCAGAGAAGGGAAGGGGAACGTTCAACTGTTTCACAAGAATAATTATGAGAGGCCCAGGGCGGAGGAGAAGGTTCTTGGTGGCGCGTATACTATGACAATGTTCAAGGTTGAGAGAGTGTGCGTCCTTTAATTATGATGAAGTAATGGATGAGTTCATGCCCTCTTGCAAACCTAGCCGGACCCTGGAACTAACTACTGTATATCAGAAATACAGGTATATCTCAATAGCCGAAAGTTAAGCGTTCCCCGAAAAAAGACTTTCTGCAAGTAAAAATGGTGTTAAGCAAAAAGGAAAAAACTAGTGATTATCACTGCTTTTTTTTATGCATCAAAACATCCATAGTGGTCATGATGGTATGTTGGGCAGAGTTTGAAAGTTTGTGATGTTGAGTGGTGTAAGATACTGGTTTGCTTGACATACTGAGCGAGATTATGTGCGCTGTCTATAACTTTCCAATTCAAAGAAGCACTACAATCACTTCTTTATCGTACAAAACAAATAGTTGGATAATTGGCAATGAGCAAACTTTCATAAAGTGCATGTTACTTGTAAATCATTTATTGTTTGCGCAAAAAAGGAATGATAGAAAAATATTTTCTGCACAGGCAGATGGGGGAGGGGGAAAGATCAGTCCCGATATGTATACATTTGTTGTACTCTGCCTATGATTGACATCGGTTACTATCAATGATGTCAATACGTTTAAAAGCTTTTTTGGAGCGATTGTCTGAGCAAGTAATATAAGTTAAAGAGTGTTCACCTCAAAGTGCTCACATATCCATTATTTTATACGTCAACCTTTGTGACATGATCCTAAGGAGACACATTTTCAAGATAGCTCATGATGGTAACGAGCACTGGTAGATATGGATTAATGTATTTCCAAAAAAGTCCTAAATGAACATAAACAGCCTCAGCAAGAGCTCTAAGCCGGGAAAGAGCAAGTTAGCAACAACACTATACCACAAATTAAGTCTGGTACATAATTTGTTCATTTAATTAAAAAAAACGGATTGTTTCTGGCTCAGATATCAGTCTATTTTCACAAATGAGCTTTATTCGATGCGCTGCACAAAATTTCTTGCACAGAATGTATTTGCATAGACCAGCACGTATTGATCAAGCAAATATTTTATGAATTGACTGGTTGACTAACCACAGTTCGAAACAGAATCGAAAACACTTACATTGACAACATTCCCCAGGATTCGCCATACTTTTCTATCGAGGGTGTCACTGGGTCAGTACTTTCTATGTTTGTCAAGCACATCACTCCATCAAGTACTCTGACGGCCTTGATTGTGCATGTGAACTCTGGGGATCCATGTCATGAGTCATGATGTCCAACACTTGTCTGCCATTCTTCCAACATGGCTAGCCCATTGCCATCTGAAGATTTTAGTTGATTCTATGATTCCAGTGACTCCTGCCTTTTCCTGGATGTATTGTGCTGTCTTGTGGTGTCTCCATGTGAGGTTAAGAATAATTCGTCCACGTGCACGTGGCATGGTTCTCAATTCGCATGTCTGTCTCTTGCTTGGGTTCCATGTTTCAACTCCATAAGTGACTATCAGTAGTCTTCGAGATATCTGAGTACTCGACTGCTAGCAATAGTACAGAGTCGACACGGGCCCTGTATACAAGTCAACACATAAAGCAGTACAATGTCTAGTTTGAAAGTTGTTTTGATCAGGAGTTTAGGGAGAATTACACAAAAGCAAACTGGGAAGAAAATGAAAAATCACTCATCTAGAATTATAGATCTTTTTTTTTCCGAAGTAAATATCTAGATTGTCTATATATCTAAATATATCTAAATTCTAATATAACTTATCTGAATCTGTATGAGAAAAATAATTAGAAAATGTACTGCGTTTGGAAAAATAGTTCATGTGACATGTCAGTCCGCTTCCCAAAGCATAAAACCTTGCCCCTCCCGAATAAGCACATTTGGAATGGGCTGTGTCTTAGTAATATAAATTATATGGACTATACTAGAGTATACTTTTATTTTTCAAAGTATTAGCAAAAATCACTGAAATCGATAAACGACGGAGAAAAATTATCATATATCATTTTTTAGAATTATTTTCTGTTTCATGGTAATTCAAGTGGTCCACTTATCCCTTGATTCTCAGATCGCCAGATTAAAGTTGTACAACTGTAGTATCATATCGTATTCATATTCACATAGCTATTCATAGTTACAAAAATCGTACGGCAAAAGTGAGAATCGATTTCATTGAATTAGCAAATGTCTTGCAAGAGTGATGTAGTAGGCGTCCTAAACACTTAGTAACCTTAGATTAGTCTGGCCAAAAGCCAGAGTAGTTGAGGACTACAGAATATCAGTCTCAAACTACAAAGAAATGGTCCTCACGTTCATCTTGTTGACCAGCACTCTAAAGTAAGTCCTCAACATAAATAATACAAAGCTTTACATAGCGTAAGTACACATGTGAAAGGCATGCTGTGCAACTTGATATCAGTCCATAAGGAAGCTTTCAGACCATCACTATAAGGCAGGCGCCACAAGCCAATGTACATATGTAACATGAATAGTGTGCAACAGCATATAATAAGTTTAGTGTAAATAAAATAATCAAACGGAGCGAATCTTATGGTTCTGCTTTGACTAAATGTCTCAGTATTGCGATCCAGGGGCAAAAATAGCGAACTTAGAGAAGACAATAAAATTTGGCCGTAAACATTGTTGGAAATGGGTGTAAAAACCACCCATTGCTATCACAGTATGAGTAATAGCTATTAGAGAGCGCTTTTCCCAGGGGCTCACATATACACACTCTTCTCAGTCAAATATCGTGGCATATCAGTGACATAATAAAAATAAATCAAATATGAACGTTTATTTTTCCTTCATCAACCTGTATATCTGAGGTGATGTATAGGTTTATATATGTATCCATTGATGTGTTCGTGGGTACACGCATGGCAAATGTTAACGTGTTCATATAGATGTATATTTTCTTTGCATGGGTTTTGAGTATCTTTAGGGCGGAATGAAATATTGCCCTTCCTCTTTTTGTATGCGTTTATCACCAAATACGCGTACGAATTACAACACAATCAAAATTTCTTGATCAGTCTATGTTCACTCAGTCAATGTGTATACCTTGTATATTTCCACCGTCGTGCGTGAGAAATATGTGGGCTCGTAAGCAGATTGGAATTTAAGTTTATGAAACAATTTGTGCAAATGTATCCGTGGGAAAACATTTGATCATATACATATGGTATAAACGCACACACACACACTCACACACGTACACACACACAGACACACAGACACATATACATACATATGTATATTGAATTTCCCGTTGCTTTGGATGTGTATGAATCGTATTTTGTGTCTTTTTCCGTGTGTCTATTTGTAAATGAATGCAACTTTGATGTGTGTATGAATCGATATGAGAGAATTTGTCAGTAGTAAATACATATGATTTTATATAAAATGTTATGGATGCATATGGATGCATATACATATACATTTATATATATGTGCGTTTGCGTGTACACGTATACAATTTAATATGTATAATTGATTTTTCTCACTGATTGGATTTCTATGATATGTATATGGGAGTTCTCCCCTTATACGTGTGTGCATCATCTACTTCTGTACGTATAGTAGAGCGGGAACAAGTTCGTTTGTTTTGTATTTGAGTATTAATCGAAGGTGTTAGTAAATTGGCCTGAATTTCACGCCCAACCCTCACATATTGTAGGGCACTTTTCAAATGAACAGTCTGCTCAGTCGAGCATGTGACAGGGTTCACTTGGCAAAAGATGTTTTTCTACAATTCTTGGAATATTTGCAGCCATCTTTCAAATGTGATTGTCAGTTACTTGGCTCTTTATATAGGCAATATAAATCTGGAATGGTCAGCTTCATTTAACTCAGTGAGCATTGAAATGGAAAAAAAGGCCCCTTCCCTTCCAAAATATTGGATATTTATTTCCTAATGTATATTGTAGATTTTATAAGGGCACAAACATATCAGCTCAATCTATCTGAATGCAATCCCATCGTCGGGTAGCGGATATGTATTTTGGTTTAAGCGAAAAAGACAATTGTGCAACAACGACTAATTAACGCAGAAGATTTAAATCATACTAGATATTTTTGGTCGAAAATCGATCTTGTTTTGAATTCAAACTGAAAATTGCTTCATTGGGCATGATTGCATATTCATATGAAAAATATGTTCAAATTTTAGGACTAACATATACTTTTGGAAACAATATCGACTTGAATCATGGTAAATGTTTGGAAAGCGCCAATATCTGATGTATTCAATTTGAAAATCACTTCACTGGGCAAGATTGAAGATATATATTAAAAATATGTTCAGCAAATTTTGGAGTTACATACTTTTGAAAACAATTTCAACTTGAATCGTGGTAAATGTTTGAAAAATACGAAGATCTGATGTGCTAGTCAGAGGTTAACGCAAGGCAGAGTAATAAATTGCCCATCGTGGTTGGGTTTCGTGATTTTGTAGAAACACCAGCTAAGAACTAAAGGGTGTCCGTTGTAATGAATAACTCAGATAGAAAGGAATATATTACAAATCTTTGGGACCAAGCAGGGACCCCATCCGGTTGGTTGTGGCATATATAATATACTAATACCACGCACGCCATGCGCAGGCAAGGATAAAGAGTTAGATTTCAGGAGACACGTGATGTCCGTGTTTGTTTAGTTCCAGAGACAAACAACCGGAAACAAAGAAAACAACAGAGAGTCGCTTCTTGAAATAAGACAACCTTTATTAATGCTGAATCCGTAAAGTTAATTCTCTCAACCAGCAGTGTTTCTGAGCGTGTAATCCAAAGGCTAGGCCGAACGTTCTCGCGTAGAACAATGAAACAAGCAGAATAGGATCAAAAGTTGCTATGATCTAAATCTCAATCGTTTCTCTTCATAGTTCTGCCTTTATTTAGCTAATTAGTTCTATTCAAATCTGTGACGTGGCAGAAAACTGTAGATGCTCATCCAATATTCCATAAATCAAAGTGAAACAATCTTTTCTTGTCTAATAAGTATCTGGTTGTAACCGCCACCACTTATCATTGTTTCACTGTTAAGCGTAATCCATTACAAAGGTTTAAGATGTTTAAACTTCCAGTTGTAATTCTTGGTTCCGTAAATCAATTTCATCGATTTTACGTTAACGTGATCGAGTAAAAGCTCATTATGACACATTTTCGGATAGATGATGTGTCAGTTCAGTACAAATTGGCAAGCGTGAACGCGTGATCTATCGTAAAATGCCTGTCCTAATTTAAGCAGTAGTTATCGTACTATGAACATATCGTGAGTTACGTGGGAAAAAACTTTCCAAATGGAGGAATAAGTTCTATATTGGAATAGTGGGGCACTGCTAGGCACTGCCATGTGTGTGTTAGTGAGATACTTTCCCCTCAACAATTCTTGATGCACTGATCCGAAGGACATCATCTGATCAATCTATTCGGGGCTTACTACTGATATATATATATATACACACACATATATATATATATATATATATATATATATATATATATATATATATATATATATATATATATATATATATATAGATAGATAGATAGATAGATAGATAGATAGATAGAGATAGAGATAGAGATATATAGATATATATAGATATAGATATATATATATATATATAGATAGATAGGTAGATAGATAGATAGATTTATTAGATCTGTTTTGTAGGGTTGTGTTATGCGCATTGGCAAGGAGATAAATTGTGTTGAAATGTAAATATTTTTCGTGTGGGCATTGATGTAGTAACCTTTTGTATAAGTATATGTGTGCACGTAAGTTTATGCGTATGAATACATTCATGTGTGTAAGAGAGTGTCTGATTAAAACATGGCTGAAACACAGTAGCTTTTAAAATTGCAGTTCATGAAACCAAATCAGAAGTCATGCAACTCTATAAAAGTCATATACGCAAACTAGTACTTTTCTTTAATCGTCTATCCTGTGCTTTCCTGTTATGGTGGTTTGGTCTTTATGAAATAGATCAACAGCACCAATAAGACTACTGAAAGATTGTAAACTGCAATAATCTCTTGTCCAAACAGCAAAGGATACTTCACAAAAAAGGTTTATAGCGAGAAACTAATTGAAAAGAGGGGAAAAAAAACATGTGAGTGGCTGAAAGAACTGTTCAATGTTTGCGTCGATGTTGAGTTGGGACGTGAAATTATGATGCTTAAATTATTAAGTTTAAATTGATTGATAGCGTAGCCTTATGCTTCTAAGTGCTGATACATACTGATGAAACCTGTCATTTTTTTATCAATACGTGCTAGTTGCCGGATAATAACAGATACTCGTTCCTAAAAAATGTTATTCAAGTGATCCTGTAATAATTAAATGAAAAAAAATTTCTGTTGTTATTTTCATTTTTTGTTGTTGACTGATTGAAGCACTTTAGTGGATTGTATTCTCTTTGTCTGCCTTTGCTAAGCCACGATGATGCGTCAAAATGCTTTTCTGTTTAATATTTTGTGCGTGTGTCAATTGTCTTCTCAGTCTACTGAGATTATCTATTGCTTTAAGACTCGCATGTTTCTTTGCCAGCATTTATTTCTGATTTCCCGATAGGATTTTCTTGATGATATATTCTGTCTTTGCACTTTCTGTCTGATCAAAACATCAACAAAAGTACAGCACATCCCGTTTATATTCTGTCAGAAAAAAAACCCGTAGTATCATTATTATATGCAAGCGTATATACACACATGCACTTTAACATATATAGGCGCGCGCACGTGCTTATTGTGTTTCTATGTCTGTGTTACACATATTCGGAGTGGTCAATGCGAGCTATGTGTAAGTATATATATATATATATATATATATATATATATATATATATATATAGATAGATAGATAGATAGATAGATAGATGGATAGATAGATATAACTCTGCAGCAGATAAAGTAACATTGACATTTATTGAAATCAATATAAATAACTAAGTGTGCCAACAGAGAAATGACTTGATGGTAAAAAAAAAGAAGGTTTAGAAAGAGAATTATTGTGAGAGCAACTAGAGTTATGACTATGTCTATTTCTGTATGCATATTGGGCGTTGACCTACATCATGGCTAAAATATACAATCGTCAATGGTGTAAAAACCTGGAGTTTCAAAGCGTATTTTGCAAACCGGCCAGCCTTTTTTGAAGGCTTTGTAAATAAAATATATATGCATGGGGTACATAAGAATCTATTGAATATGTGATGTCATGTAATAGCCTATTTTCTCAAATAGTATCAAGACATATTCATGTCAAATTATAACACTATTTCGAAAGTATTCCATAATTAAATGTACTTATAAGGCCGATAGTACCTTGGTATAATCCCTAGGGTAAACCCTCTTTTTTTACGGTGGTGGCAGGTTAAGTCATGGGATATCATAAATGGTTTAGCCTCAGAAGTGATATATACTTCCTTAAAAATTAGGTGCACAAACTGGTCAAATAGCAACTGAAAATCGACACAGTGGTTTTAAACAATGCATCATCATCTCTGAAATGATAGTTTGATGCCAGTGTAAATTTGAGGGACACTGATCCTAAAGCAAAGATTATTTGTTGCCGATGACATACAGTGAAAACTCCCATCCTTAACGGGCACGTGAAAATCCTTGATAAAAAATTTAAAAAACTTAGGTGACGATGGTCCCTGACCTGCCACAAGATGACAGAAAGGAATCAGTAGAAGGATGTATGCCATTCAACATTGATCTTTTCGGAAAGGCGGAAAGTCGGGAACCATTGCTAAAATTCACAAAAAAATGCTACTGAATTCTGTACCTGAGATCATAAATTTCTGCCGTGACAGGCACAGAGGACACGGCCTTGGTTCAGTTGAGCAGGATCACAGATATGCCCGATCAAAACAAGCCGAAGTATGTAAAGTCAGCGAGCAGTACATAGCTCCTTATTCACAAGGATTATATTGTATTACCAGCTAACAAGGCTAATCTTCTTAGCGTCCTGTTTGTGAAATAGTTTGAAAATGAACAACAGAAGCATAATCTCTACCTTGGTGGTGGAATGAAAGGTGACACAAAGGGCACTGAGCGCACAGAAGAGTATGCTTTGGGTGTTCCTGCTATGGAATTTGCACACGAGAAGTCTCTAACAAGGATTATTCTCCACATCCTATACAATGTCCAGAATGAAAGAGTTGAGAGATCTGTCATCTATGACAACGACACCAACAACATTACCATATGCCTGTACTATGGTGCAACGTACATAATATATCTAACAAGGCTATGGGTGACAAATACCCAAAATACATACCTGTCTGTCCATGAAATGTTTTGGGTCCTTGGGCCCTCACTATGTTGTGACCCTGTCTTCGTACTCCATCTTGTTGGATTGATACAGCCAGGTATCCATATTTCAATGGCGAAAAGGCATATATCAAGAGCAGCATGAGACTTAGTATATCCTAACAGAGGACCTCCTAAAACAGGTGCGAGACCGCACCATAAACCTATATGTGTAGGGACCTTTGACATTCATATCTAGTGTGATCACGTGTTTATAACAGCAATGCTATTTTCTGATTTGGGCCCAGTGAAATATTTTGTGTCTATCTTCTATTTATTCTGACTCAAAGTTGCTGATGGAAAATGTAAAACTGCAGTGGATAACCGTGACGTGTCAGACTTAGCATCGGGATGAAATTTTGTTTCTCTAAAAATCAGAATAGACGATATTTCATGAGAACAAAGAAAAGGAATTACACTGATATTAGAGAAGTTATGAAATCGTCAGGAATATCTGAACATTTGAAATCTGGAAATAAGTTTAATTTATTTAGATTGAACTCACATTACCGAACACCTTCGATTGAATGTTGGTGCGTTAAGCCAGCTAATGATGAAAAAATCCCTCGATATTATTCCACGGTCAAATTTTCTAGAACATCCCTCTGTCTCTCAAAAAAAACACCCCTTTGTCCCCTGGGTTCAAAGTGGGGCTGTTGAATATTTGTTTGGATCAGAGTCAGTACCACGCTGAGTTTATGTACTTATTCATCTGTTTATAGTGTGCGATGATATATATATATATATATATATATATATATATATATATATATATATATATATATATATATATATATACGAAGTAAGCTCTTAGAGTCGAACCAATTGCTCAGACAATCACCATTCAAGTTATAAATATAAATACATGCATACACACGCGCGCACACACACACACACACACTGGTTCGATTCTTACTTAGCATCATATTGTTGCAATCCCATTCTTGAAAAAGGCTTACTCAATATAGTAGGATTGGTCCGTGTAACTGCTTTATGTAGCTTTCCATTGGCACATAATGTTGTTATATTTCAGAAGAAACCTTTTTTTTTCTGCATCATCAATTATGACATGCTGCTGACGAGATTATATTGTATTCCGTTATCCTGCGACGAAAATAAACGCAGGTTCAATGGGTCTTTCCATAGATGATTTGCGAAGTTAACATCAACAGCCTCAGCCGGAATTCGATCTAGTTTCATTGTGTCTATTGTAATCGTTCATAACTTTTAGGCCATTTTCCAGCTCTAAAAAAAAGATTAAACCACCCAAATATATGAATGTGCATTAATAGTAGTGATCATCCGTACTGCACACACCTAATTTGTTCATCTATCTACGTTTGAACATCTTTATGATGTTTTTCTTAATAGGGCGCCCTCAGCATCGTTATTGTAATTACTGAATTGCAAAGGCAGCAAGTCCAACATCACCCAACGGGAGTGTCCTTATCTATTTGTGTCTTAAAATGAAAATCAGAGAGAAAATGAAACACAAAAGCTACTATGATTCCATGTATATAAATATATCGAAAAATGCCGTATTATCCTTTGTAGCGAGCTGATATGTGATTAGAAGCAAAACAACTGGGTGACTATTCATTTCGCCCAGCTTATTGTACTACAGAACAACTATAAAAGTTTTGGACGCCATTTGAGGGGCGAACTCAATAATGATGGTCTGGGACGATATCTTGCTGATGTTTGCGCCATAGTTATTATTACATAATAAATAGTCATCAGAAAGTGTTTTGTAATCTCAAATTAGACTTTGGATAACGAATAAAATGGGAACAGGTCAAAATACGTCTGACTGGCAAATTTGAACGTTTAAATCAAGACAGATATCAGGTTTTAGCGAAAGTTTTGTCTGTCCTTGATACATTTAGTATCAACAGGCTCTACTGATAGGGAAACTACCAAACAAGTGTTAGCCGTATGACTATACATAGCAATTTCAAGGAGATCAAGATAGGAAACATCCCTTGCGAACCCACTGAAACATGCTAATAACGTTAATTACTCACTGTATTCTCGTTACTTCAAATGCGTCCTCGGACATGTGTTACTTGGGATTCGTAATTGGCTCTACTCTACAAATTCAAGCTGCCCAGTGGCCCAATGGCAATGATAGATCTGTGTCCAGAGGGAGAGATGACCTTCAACCAATAAGGATGTTATTGTTTGGTAGGGTACGCAAGGAACCGTCAACTATAAACCTTCAAACAATAATCAATCGGCTACAGCTGATGTTGACTTATGCATTTCAGGACAGCTTTGGACAGAACGCCCAGGGTTTGTGAATCAACAAAAGAGCATTTATCGTCTCGATAATGCACGTCCTATAAACACGTTAATTATCCACCATACTACCTAACTATGATTGTACTCCAACTGTCTATCATTTGTTTTTGGTTTTACAGAATTATTTCGAGGAATGGAGACGAACTTCGAAAACAGATTTGGTGAAATAGTCTGACTTATTTCCGGTCAAGATTGGAGGAATTTCATGAAGCATGTTATTTCTTGTTGATAGATGGGCGTAACAATCAATGCGAAGGAGACCTTAATTATTAATTGTCTGTTTATTCAACATTATAGCTGGGTTAAATTTATAGGTAAAACCAGTTACAACCTAATACTTTTGTTCTAATATACATTCATTAATCTCCCTGCAGTCCTGGATTAATTCTGATTTCAGTTGTTTCAAATCCCTTCTTTAGCTTTTAAGCCAAACTGGGAGACAACTGAACTGCCTATATGCAATGCACTTATCGTGTTGATTGTGCAATGCCCAAAGCTTTTGAAATCCTCTGCCATCATTAACGCTGCTTGCAACTAAATGCGACAATGCATATGAAGGAGGTTGACAGCAACCATCAGGGACTTTCAAGAAAGAAACGATGATTTACGCTGACATCCATTTGCAAGTTGACATCTTGACTAAGAAAAGTTACCAGATCAACGTTCTCACTGACACAACTTGACCATTATTCATACTTATTGTTTGCTTTGGATTCATTATAAAAAGGAGATCTGATAAATCATTAACCAATGCATAATGATATCTCATGATTACTGAAAATGTGCGTAACTTCCTCTGATATTCACAAAAGCAATAGATTTTAGACCGGATAATAATTCATAAAGATTCACATAAGTAGTAATTGGCGGCTATTGGTAACGGATCTCACACCCTGATCCGCCCCACACACGCATGCAACCCCAACACACACACACACACACACACACACATATATATATATATATATATATATATATATATATATATATATATATATATATGTATGTATGTATGTATATATATATATATGAGAGAACGGGAATACATACATACATACATACATACATACATAAATATATATGTATATAAATATGTATATATATATATATATATATATAGATGGAGAGAGATGGGGAGATTAATATATATATATGTGCCGTGTGTGTGTGTATATGTGTGTGTGTATTGTTTCTTTCACCCGGTTATCTATACTCTTGTTTGAATCCAATCAATTGGAAAGGCACTCCTAGGTTTTGAAAAGGGAATAATACCTACATGTCTCTGGGCACACACTTATGAACAATGCATTCTCTTCCTATGACTGGTTGTGACGAAGACCGTCTAATTCAGATGATTTGATCTGATATTTATGCTTTGACCTTTCTCCTTTGTTCTGTGCTCACTGGATTTCGAACGTTTCACATTCATTCATTTTGATGTATCTAGCCTTGCATTGAAGGCATAACCCCAGGGCTACAATATCAATCCAGGCTTACAAAGGAAACCCTCCGTCAATATAAGGGATTGGTCTATTGATTAATTCAATTAATTGTCATCTAACCCATTTGATTAGAGTGATGAAAGGTGTGCATATCAGAGATTCATTCACAAAGGATGTCTGACGAGTACAAAGATTATGTGTGATATCCTCTTCCGCCTACGCCAATGACGAACAAATATCCTCATCCTTGAGGCGATATCCATCGAGTTACTCTATAATCAGAAACTGTCATTGAAAACCGTCAGCATACTTCAGTTTGCTTGTCAGTCTGGCAATGTATGTACCATTCATACCGCTCGTGCTGATAGAGTTAGAGGGCTGAAGATTTGCACATTTACTGTTTATCATGCCAAGAGAAAATATTTTTTGCTGTTTTTTTTAAAAATTCAATGGGAGTACTATGTAGATTTCTGTTGAATTGATATTCGAGTGTATTAGACAGCAAAACTTTACCTTGAAACTGCGTGCATGTGAAAATAGGATTGCAGGATGAACCACATAAGTCTACAACGTCCATGATAGTGAGGCCTGGCGAACATTGGAGAAGGTCTGTATCAAACGACGGAAACTCGAAAGATGATAATGATATGATGATAAGTTCCATGCACAGATGCTATTTTGATCGAACGACAGTGTAAATATTTTCATTGAGAAAAATATCGAACGGCGCTTGATAAATTAAATGAATGTATTTTAGCATTTAAAATTAAAACACAAAGGAACATCAGAATTATCGTTTGACACAGTGTACTAAAAAGACAATGAACAAATTAATATAATGCTATCATTTGATTTATGAATCGTCTGCAATTTTCAATCTCCGTTTTTTGTTGTTGTTTCCAGAGTTGCACTGATATTAGAAAACAAAAATTATAAATCATTACAAGCTGGCGCCATTAAAATTATTTGACAGATGAAATGTAGGCCACATCGAATGTTGTTCACTGTTCCTTCCAGTTCTGTCGACCTCTTCAAAACGTGATTTCCCTACAAACGTCTGAGACTTCCACACGGGAATTGATAGTTTTCTATTAATGACATCCCCTTCGGCATTTTCCTGTCGTCTCAGCTGGTCTGTCTTCAACATCAGAGGTTTTTTTTTCGTTGCGTCGTATCTTTTGCACAGTACTGGGTCTTTTTGATTCTTTATGTATTTATCTCCCCGCCGAGATCTGAACAGCCGCCATTTTTAATTCTTATTTTTTATGTTTTAGTAATCTATTTGTACACAGCTAAATTTGATGATACATATAAACAGATCTACCCAAATATTTATCATGAGAAATACATAAGTAAAATACATTTGTGTATGTACTTGGTTATTCTATGTCTATGTAAATAAGTGAGAGAGAGAGAGAGAGAGAGAGAGAGAGAGAGAAAGAGAGAGAGATGGGGAGAGAAAGATGGGGAGAGAGAGATGGGGAGAGAGAGGGGGATGGGTAACAATTTGAGAGGGAGGTGGATAGATAGACAGACAGAGAAAATTGTGTTATATTTATGCCGTCGATAATAACTAATACTCCAGTTTATAGCCATAGAAATCTACCAGAGAACATGTTTGATGAAAAAACGCTCCCCTTTTTCATGGTATTGTTTCATGTATATATACATATTTTTTATCTATGAATACTTGAAATTTTCTATTCCATCAGCCTGTTTGAAAAAGAAGATTAGGCACTTATTCTTTTTCCGTTTGCATCATTAGTAGTATTAATTATTTTCCATCCAAATTCCTGGAATGGTAAGTTATTAGTACTAAATGCTGATTTATACCAACTATTGTCCATAGTTGTAGTAGTGGTAACTTTTCAGCTTCTGAACTCTCTGGCCCTCTCTTGGTTATCAATGCACTGATATTCTTATGTATGTGCATTTTCAGATCATATTTTTGTACTATCGTGTCTGGCTGTGAAACACCCATTTTTTTTTTTTTTTTGTGTGTGTGTGTGTGTGTGTGTGTGTGTGTTTTATAAGAAAATGAAGTGATTAATTATTTAAAAGTAATGAATAAACGTATGTATATATTTTTTATAAATCATTCCAATCCTAACACACACACAAACATAGAGAGCATGCAATATCACCCCCATCTTATTTTAAAACTGTCGACATACGACGCAGATCAAAATGAATTGGATTACTTAATATAAAGCAGGAAATCTTCATAATGATCTAATGATTTTTTCTTGGACGGCAAAGTATTTTCGACGTACAATACTGTGCTGGAGGTGAGAATGAGGTATTTCTAATTTCAATGCAGCCCACGTTCAATACAATGCTCATGAATTACTTTAGATATCTTCGCCAAATAAATTCTGTACAGAGCATACTAGGTAATAAGCAATGATCATTATATCTTCTAATATTTAGAGTGTCTCTTGTTTAAAAAGGAAAGGAACATATGAAGAGACAAGTACCCCAACAATGCCACCACTGACTCTGCTTAAAATCTGTCGAAAGTTTTTGCTGATAAAACGTGTTTGGAGTTAGAATGACAGCTGTCTTTTTTTTCCCCAAAATCTCATCTCCATAACGCAGCCATATCTGTCAGTCTATCATACAGCTGAGACGGAGAATAATTAGCAATTCACGTTCATGTTTTGTAGAATTCAGGAAACAAGACAAGAAATATTGAAGAGGAATATTTTTAAAATTAACGACCATTTTTTTTAGCTGGTACATCAGTTTCAAAGCTGATTTGTCAACAGTGTGTTTTGAGAAAGCTATCGGCGACTTCGAGGTGTCCAATTATCGTAAAAGTGAAAGATGTCACGTGGCTATTCGAGGAATGTCTAAATGCTTTCTGAAGATTCACGAAGGCCTAGTATTGTCTCAATATTCTCAGAAAAAACATCAAAGTCAATTCCCTGGAAGAATAGACATATGAAATTATACTCCATTTAACATTCTCAACATTTAGCTTTGTCTACATCAATTTTTTAAACAAATGTTCATTCTTCAGTAGCAATTATACAAAAACAGAAAGATTACTCCCCAAATACATTCGAATTGTCATCATCAGTCGTTGGACATACATGTTCCCCAGGATTTGCTATATCTCTCTATCGTGGGCGTCGCAGAACCAATATTTTCAGAATTTGTATAATACATCCGTCCATTTTGTATTCCGTCGGCCTCGCTTCCGCATGTGATCTCTGGCGAGTCATTATGCCCATTGGTTGTCTGCCATTCTTGCAACATGCCTGGTCCATTGCCATTTAATTTTTTTAGTAGATTCTATGACGCATTGGACTCCTGTTTTCTCCTTGGTATACTGTGTTGTCTTGAGATCGCTCCATTTGATGTTGAGTATGGAGTATGATTCTCTCATGCGCATGTTTGTGGGTCGGTTTCTTGGATAGATTCTATGTTCCAGTTCCATGAATGACAATCGGGAGGATGCATTGGTTGTGTACTCTTCTTTAGAGGATTAATAGGATCTTCTTGCTTTTGCTACTCTACCAAAGGCTTGCCATGTAAGTGTGTTTTTCCGCTTGATTTCTCCCCTTTTTCGTAAAGTAACTTATCCTGATAACTTGATAATATTGCGTCTAATATAAATGAAACTATTTGAAAAAAACAAACAACAAAAAACATTACACCGTGGAGTGAAAACTGAATAATGACAAATGTAGACACATAACTAAACATTTTGTTTTCCGGACTTGATAACACATCCGCTTCTGTGTGCGTGTGTGGGAGGGGGAAGATATTGTGCTTGTGTGCATGTTTAATAGATTATGTATACGTGTACGTGTATATATATTATACCTTGTTTTACGTATGAATTAATTACACTGAATTACATATATCGTTTCTCCTTTCAGTTTTTTACGTTATTTTGATTGTTTTCTACTGGCGTTCTGGATTGAATTTCAAAGGTTCATATATTACGGTTATTAGAAATCTAATGTGTATGTACAGGTGGTTCACGACTCTTCAATGTGCTAAGTTTATACATTTGAGGTTAAAGAAAACAATATATCTGTAAAATCATATAAAATGTATAATTATGTAAGTGATAAATTATTAATATTAATATGCAATTTGCTTTTAGCCGTTACAGTTACCACCTGAAGTATCAGTATCTACACATCTTTAAAAAAATCTATTGTGTCTGCATTGAGCTACCAATTTGTCTTTGATTGTTCAAAAATTGTTTATCTTTAGGAAAAAATGCATATTAAGTTTCCTTCGATAACATAAATAACAATTCTGTGCTATTTTTGTATCGTTCACTTTCTATTTATTGAATCTGATTAGAAAATTTTGAACGTCATTATGACAAATTTATAAGTATTTTCAATAGTTTTCACCGTGGCTTCATGAATCTCATATGTTAGATTACATTCTTGTTTGATTAGGAAATCTTTGGTATTTTTACAGTTTTGATTTGGTGCATTTTTTTTATGTCTGAAAATTATTATTTTGTTGCTGTTTCTAGATATTCTATCAATGCATGAATAGATATCTTTTTTCAACGATTCTATATTATATATGCTATTCAGAATGTGATCATTACAAAAATGTTTAGTTATCAGGTTTAAAGATAATTTCCGATGTTCGTTTTTGCTTTTCCTTGATAAGATGGATTACATGATATTTTTTCGATGTGTTTTTTTTTCCATCATTATGGGGATTGTATGCAATGCTACAATTTGGATTGCTCAAGTTTATGGCGTTTCCATGTCGTGCTTTTATATCGTCAAAATCTCTTTATTCTTCAAGTCCTTACAATTTTCTTCTCTTCAGAAATAATGACGTTGGGTGGGTAAATTGAATGTTCAGTATATATATATATATATATATATATATATATATATATATATATATATATATATATATATATATATATATATACACACACACACATACATACATACATACTGAACAGGCGAATCCTGATGAGGCCCGAAGAGGGCAGAAGCATGAGCTAGTTTATGTAACGAATCCACATTCTGATATTTATTTCCAGCTCTACTCTAAAACAACTTAACTTCAGGAGTAAAATGTTGTATGTATACAACACTCTATGAAATAAATCCATTACATTTCAGAAGTGGCTTTATATCATTGATATATTATTATATTATGTTATACTGCTAGTCTGATTTGTACCACATATACTGTGTGTGTGTGTGTGTGTGTGTGTGTGTGTGTGTGTATATATATATATATATATATATATATATATATATATACATATATACATATGTAGTGTTAGGACGGATTGTTTAGCCTCTTGATTATGTCTAAAAAAGTGATTCTTTCGATTTGGTTTACATTTCAATTTTAATATTCATTTTTTGAAAATATGCTAATCAATCCTTTTCTTATTCTATCTTGTTCTTGATCCAGCTGAGTCATAGGCTACCATTACTAAATCGAAGTAGTCGTCATCATCCTTTTTTAATCAATGGTCGTCATTTTGGAATGGTAACATCTTCCTGGGGTGTTCAATTATTTTGATATAATTTTCACTGATGATGGTGATTTATTACGTTATGCTCTAACAAGACATGCACACAGAACTTGTATATTTGACTTGATTAGATTACTTATGATTACAACTTAATTATGTGATTTCTGCCTCTAATCAATTTAGTGTCTGATGGTAAACACTTACAACGTGGGAATCACCCTTAATATTCATCCTTAAATAAATGAGTGATGAGTGGGTGTCACTTTAGAGTTTGGAAATGAAGCTTCATAATGGACGCGGTGTCCGTAAATGGGGATGATAAGAATGCAGAAAAGGGATTAATTTAGTGAGAGTTGATCGCTGCCAACACGCATATCGATAGAGGAAGAATCCCAACGATAAGGACGATACTTCCCTGAAGCAATCGGATAATGGCTGGATACTGACTGGTCGTGTATTAAACATAGAACACCTGACCACTTTGATTTGAATCCGTTCCAGGATAATGTTAGTTTAAAGGAAGAGGTCAATCCATAGATGGTTACTATAGGTTACAATTGCTGATATTCACGAATCTATCATAAGAATGCTGACAGTACCAGATTGAATATTTACGTTTCGGGAAGAATACCTTGCGCCAATCGCCAGTATACGACTTTATCCGCTTCCTTGTAGATGAACCTTGTATACAGAAATCGTGTTGGTAATAACATCATGCAATTAAACAGTTAAATATTCATATCATAACTTAGTATCCCGCTGGTTAGCGCATAATCTCATTCCATTTTCAACGTGCCCATGCGGTGGAGACTGAGATATTGAAAATTGTGAAAAAATAGGATTTTGAGACCTTTCATCACTAAATGCGAAACATAAATTATTTTCATATTTATTTTCCTTAGTACATGAAGTATTATCAATCATTATTTTCAATCTTTGCTTCTCTTTACCGTCATTTTTTGTTGCTCTTTATCACAACTAAACTCAGGCTCGTGCTACATATCAAGAACAATAAGGATGGAGGTAAATAGTAGAAAAAGATAATGATGATGATAATGATATATAATATTTCATCTAAGAATTAAAGAAAAAATAATTGGATTCAGCTGAGCTACTCGTTGATAAAAAAAACACGGTGCAGATGAGATCAGGATTTGGGATGAGTTTTGGGTTTTGGATTTGATTAGGAGTGACGCTTGCCACTGAATTAATGTTGTTTTATGGTGAGAACGGATGCGCATTAAACATAACCCAAATCCTGATCTCATCTGCACCGTGTTATGTTTAACGCGCAACCGCTTTCACCACTAAACAACATTAATTCAGTGGAAATTTCCATCTTGCTTCAATAGAGCCATATAAAGATGGTAGAAATTTAGTATGAAGATAAATATACTTCCGTTCTTAAAATGTGCTTACTGTGAGTGTATTAAATTTATGTACCGTGCAATTTGGAATCAAGACGACCTTCAGATAATAAGGCGGTAATTTCAAACGAAATTTTACAGTTTTAGCTCCTTGTTTTGTACCTTGCTTATGAGACTCCATTCTTCATGGGGTTAGATGATCGTCTAATCCACCGATAGATAGATAGATAGATAGATAGATAGATAGATATACAAATATAAATATATAAATAAGTAATTATTTGATGGTTGTGAATATAGTGTCCCTGGCAAAATTGTGTCCGAGGATGCGTGGGTTTAGTTCTACGGGAAGTTAACTGAGGTGGTTTTGTATCTTACGTTGACTTGCCGGTCGGACTAACCAATGTATTGTAAATTCATCTATTTCATTCTAGGAGGTATATAGTAGTTTTACTGCGACAGTTACTGCTATGATATATGTACGTATACCCGCGTAGCGTCACAAATAATATACTGGGCGTACACATGTTCCTGTAAACATGGTCAAAATAAATTCTGGCATCGCAGGAGATTTCAAATGGAAAAGAATCTAGAAACATGTATATTCCCCCAAAACAGCCAAAAAAGTTGTTTAAGGAAAAAAAAAGGTGGAAGGGTATAGTGGAGTACCGATGCCAATGTACGAATCTTGTAGAAGAATGGTGTAGCCAGGAGCACCCGAATACAGAAACACATATGCATAAAATTCAAACAAATGCGAATGTAGGAAAGGATAAAACCCTTCACCATCTGTGATGGCTGCGGTTGTTTAATGGTATGAAGAATGAAGATTTCCTCTGTTCCATCAGTTTGGAATTTCAGAGTGCCAGGAAATATATCCGCTCAGAATACAGGCATTAAATCATCAACTACTGCAGACAAAAAAAAAAAAATACTAATTCCAGTTTTAGCCATCTTGTTGGTGGAACAGTAAATTGATTTATAGAGTTGTAGACAGCAAGGGCGTCTGGATAATCTATGCAGTAACGAGCAATATATAAGAAACGACTAGAATGATAATAGATAATCCATTGTAATTACTGATTGAAAAAATCTACTGCTTATTATTTTAAAACTTATTGTTAGACTATATGGCTATATCTTATGGAAAGTATGGCTTAATCGAAGGGAAAACAAGCATTCATACCAAAAATACATAATTGTGAAGCTAGCATGGTGATCAAAAGTTGATGAACGAAACCTGAAGAAACCTTTACAGCATTGACAAATTCATGACAAAATCAGTATTTAATGTGGTTGTCCTTGTTCATTTCTACCTGCAAATGTTTGTTTTCACGTTATTTAATTGTTTTTTTTTGTTTTGCTTTTTTTCAAAGTTATTTTGTTCAATTCAGTCTTAATATTCTCCACAGATATCGGGCAATCTTTCTGAAATTCAAAGTTGGACATGCTCTCAAATCAACTTTCATAGACTTTCTATTGGATTGAGGTCAGGCCATTTGGGAAGCAAGGCTGATGTTAAAACTCTTTCTAGATTCATGATTTCCTTAACTTTCTTCGCTTTATGGCAAGGTATACAATCTTATATGCGTATGGGCGACTTATTCCTCGTCGGACAGAAGTATGGAATAACATGCTATTGGAAAAGTGCTTTATAGAATCAATTATCCACCCTACAAAGCATACAAACTAGACAACGGGGACCTGTGGCAGGGATGGTGCTTCAAAGTATTTTACTTCCATGTCCAAACCTCAGACTTGCCTCAACAGCTTGTGTAGCCAGCCTATCACTTTAGCCTATGCTCTACAGTCTTTCTACCATCGTCAAAGTGAGTCGAATACAGATTTATCCCTAAAATGAATTTTAGCCCTCAGTTCGGGAGTTGGAACTACATGTTCAATCGCAAACCGAAGATGTCATTTGTCTTTTTAACGACTGATGAGACGCTTGATCGCAATGGTACGAGATTCCAATCAGGCTCCAATCAGGCGATATGAAAACGAGTGTCTCAATGCTTTGAAGCATGAAGTCTCACCTGAGTCACATGGAATCTTGACAGTAATTTTGCATCTGTCTGCAATGGATATTTTTATTATCACAGGAGTTTTGTCGCTCCGTAGTTATGGATGCCGTTCCAGTCATTTTTTCTTTTTCTTTTTTCTTTATTCTTTTTTTTTTAAGATTCTAACAAGTTAGGCTTATTTTGGGTGATTACCCTGGGAATTACGTGGTTTATTTCTCCGAAGGACTACCCTCATTACGAGGTTCGAGTGATGCGTGAATGTGGGGAAAAAAAACTTGTGCGTGTCAATATAAGGAGAAAAGATGGATACCGTAACTTAACTTTTTTTTTCACTTAAAAAAGTAATGTCACGATTTTCTTCCTTTTCTTTTAATTCATTTTACTTTATTCGCGTGTGAAGCATCGCTAAATAAAAGAATACAGTTAAAACGAAGAAATGCATCATCTTTGGACCCCTTGCTTATGAAACAGTCAATGCAGGCTAGTCTCTAGCGTTGCTTTTGATATAAACAAAAATTACCAACAGTATTTGAAGTTGGTGACAAACCCAGAGGCGAATCAGTCTCTGTGTTTGAATCACTGATGAGAAAATAAGATTTATTTAGCAAGGCAACGAATTCGACAGATTAATTTTGCTGCTGACCGAAGCAAATCTTCATCTGAAAATGTGACCTAGGTAAAGGTCATAATCGTGGGATGGGAAAGTTTTAAATTGTCAGACAATTCCAAAAATCTATCTGATACCCTTTGTTTTTCTCCTCGCAACATTCCTTGTCTGGGTAACAGTTCTCACCATATCAAGATGAACGATAATTTCAATGAAGACTTCACAGAATCAAGATAAGAATCATCCTTTTAGGAAATACACAATTCAGCTGGAAGATGGTGTGTCATCATAGAAAGACAAAGGGGCGTTTGATGAATAAATAATGCTGATATGAGTTCATAGGGACAACATATTTGGTAAACATACTGGAAACCGTTGCATATACCTTTTCGTATACATAATAGATCGATAGACAGGTCTGGCTAATGACTCAATGAAAACTGCCACATTACAAAGTGTATTATGGCCGCAAGTTGTGTTTTGGTGCTCAATAAAAAACATTACTAGATTGGGTGATCAACAAGTGGGTTATTTAGTTTGCTTTTCGTGGTGCAATAATCACTAAAAGGTCTCAATTTTCAAAAAAGAGCACGCACAAAGTTAGGACCAATATAGCATAATCCCACTTTGCAAACTGGAAAGTGACTAAAAATCTTTTTAGTGGGGTGTAAAAAAACATTTTTCGTTGTTGTGATAAGAAGTAAATATTGGAATATTCAGCTTTTGAATCCGTTCGTGCAGTTTGTATTCGTGAGACATAGCCAGCCATTTGGCCAGTCAGCCAGACCAGTTTAAATAGACACACACACACACACACACACACACACATATATATATATATATATATATATATATATATATATAGATATATAGATATATATGTATGTATGTATGTATATATGTATGTATGCATGTGTGTATGTGTGCGTGTATTTTAAGAATTGAATGGTCATAAATTGTGATATAATGTTGAAATTCTTATTTGAAATGATCTCTTGTTATTACATGACCTACGTAATGTACATAGAATGAACAATAAAAATGGGGCTGGTGCAGTCTAGGCCAAATGATACACTCACCAAGTGATGATGGGACATCATTTCAAATGACAGTTTCAAAATAATATGATAGAGTTCATAATCATTCTGTCGGCTCATATAACCATTTCTTAATAACATAATTGTTGCGTCGAAAGAAACAAATGCCTTTTCCCAGTATCTTTATAATCCTCTTTCTGTCAATCTTTCTAAACATTTCACGGCACTCATTGCAAGTCCATTCTTTATTATAACTTTAATCGATCGTCTTTATCTCTTCTCTTCACATTCTCTCTCTATTTTATCCCCTTGATCAAACTATTCATCGATTCCCCCTCTTCTCTCTTAATAAGATGCCAATCAATTTTTCATGCTGGTATTATTTGCTCATCAAACACCCGATTCAATTTGTCAGTTTTTCATTCTTTCAAAATCCAGGTTTCAATTATTTTTTTCGACTGAAGTGACGAAATAATGATCAAACTCGACTTTTTCTTTAAGAATTTCGTTGAATAAACACTCATATCATGGTATTTTCAATTAATATATTGATATCTCATTGTTTACTCGTATCGAGTATCAAACATGATCTTTCTGTGGTATTACTACGGATGCCCGATATTCAAATAATTCGTTTTCTTTAATTTTTATGCTTTGATTGAAAGGTGTTTTATATTGATAAAATATGTACATCAATTTTTTAAAAAATACCTGAAAGTGATAGCGACAGTGATAGAGAGAATGTTGAATTCATTTTGAATGATACTTTGGATGATATGAATGCAAAAGAAAAAATGAATAAAATTGAATCACTCTAAATTCAAGGAAGACACCATTCAAAATAAGGAAAACTCGGTCATGAATCAATGAAAACAATAATGTTTAATGACGTCAATATAACAGTAATATATATATATATATATATATATATATATATATATATATATATATATATATATTCCGACCCTGATAAATCGATGTGTTCAAGTATACAATCTGACAAGCTTAAGAGAAAGGAACCCAGAAAAAAACAATATTTTAAGGACATTGCGGTGTGAACTCTAACATATGATAAACAGGGGGTTTGGGTTTTATGATTGGTCTGTCTATCTATCACAGGAAATATGATTTAGAGGACCATAGAGAAATGTATCTTTTTTATTTGCTGGAATACAGAACAACTCTGTAAGATTCCCTTAATATCATTGCAAATCCGAATTCAGTATGAGATGTTCAAACACGTTTTTTCCCACGATTTGCAATTCAGTGAAAAGGGGAGATAAGCATACTAGCAAAGCCGGAAACAGCAAGGTGAACAGTAAGTGGATCGAGCAGAACAGAACAGAGTAGAAGGAGATGAACTGATGAAGGAACAGGAGAAATGGCGTTGAGTGAAATTGATGATTTAGAGGCAGCTAAGAGAAATAGCCAAAAAGCAGCAGCAGGAAAATAACAAGCGCAACCTTCAGAATGAAACAGAAGAGATGCATAAAGCACGTCTGATTACTCCCTCATCTGCTGGATTGACGCATGTCATGTTAGGGATGATCAATAATGACGTTTGAAAAAAAGGGAGTCGATGAGTGTTACTTTATCCTTCTGATTGGAAGTGATCACTTAAACAATCGAAGAAAAACAACCCTGCAAATATCGGCAAAATATATTTATCAGTTACCGACGATCAAAATTGGGAATATAAAGAACAGTGAAAATGATAGTGAAATGATTCAATAACTATTTGATACCATAGGTCATACTAATAACCAGTTCATTGAAGTCAATTTTCATAATGGGTGCCAAAAAGAGCCCGAATATACAGATTTATCATGCGAGCCTCGAGAAGTGCACCTTGCATTTCGAGATGTAGGTTATGCAGATCAGAATTTTACATAAATGTATCGGTTGTCTCCGTTCGATTAGTATCTTAAAACTATTTTAGAGACAATATTGGACAGCCTACCATTTGAGATATGAAAATTTAGTTCGTAAGTTGAAGATGAACCGTATCACGTAAGGGACAGCTAGAACGCCCCAATGCCTAAGGCTCAGAATTGGAGTATATGATTTGGTCTGCTTCCCTTGTTATTACTTAGGATCCTATTTCTAGATCTATGCGAACTTGGGACAACTAACTGCTCAGTATTCTCAGGGGTTGAAGCAGTAGATAAATATTTATTCTTCTCCCAAGAATCGATGCTAGAACCAATAATTAGCAAACAGCCAATCCAAACTTGCCGTGACCAGTAAAATACATACGTCTCATCTTACCGTACTGGTATGATTGAGTTATGGAAGCATGGAATACTTATGGACTGATTCAGCATGGTTTGTATCTCTCAGTCCATAGTTTGTAGGAGTAACAGGTAAATAGCTGGGTCATTGTGACTGCTATTTTAAAAAGATATGAATTGTATCATTTCGATGCATCTGTTCTGAGTTTATTACATATTTTCTGCAATGGACTGTATACTATACATCACATGCGGCCACATATACACACCTACTATATATATCAAATGCACATACATATGCACATGTACTATTCATCGAACGCACACAAACACATATATACATTAACAGCACACATACACAAACACTCTCGTAAGAGATCCGTGAGAAGCAGGGGGGGAAGCAACAATGGTTGGAGATCATAAGAGTTTGTGTTCATATTTGTATTTTTCATCACGAACAAAACACGTATATACTTGATATCCAAATTCTCTCTTATTCTATCTCTCCATATATATATATATATATATATATATATATATATATATATATATATATATATATATATATATATATATATGTATATTTTCTGATCAAAATTTAGCTAAGTAAATGTCAGACTCCAGCATTGATCTTGTACACTGATATATATGTAAAATTTGTTTTGAACCAACATTTTGTTGGTGAATATGTCAATTGGTCTAAACAGCGTAAAAAGGAGAAAAAAAATCATTTAAAGAAATAGACTGCTACAGGAAATGAGAAGAATTGCGACGCCGCTTTTATAATCTGTGCTAAGCAGCCAGTTCGTAAGTCAGGAGTCTTGAAATTACTTTTTACCTAGATCTTTTCTTGTTTATTCCCTTTCTATGTCTGCTCTTTATGTTTCTCAACACACGATTTCATTATAAAGAAACACATACACTCATACATATGTGCATATATACATATAATCCAACTGAGTAATTAAAATATAATAATTATAATGATAATAATAGTTAATATTCACCAATACTAATATGAAAATCATTAATCGATTTTCCCTTGATATTCGTCTCCGCCTTTCGCTCTCTCTGTATATCATTCAAAATGGCCAACAGAGAGCACCTTGTTGATCTTGTAAAGAAGATATAATTTTTTTAAAAGCGTGAATTGACTCCGATCTTTGGTTTTGTAGCACCACTTATTCTTTTAGTAAGGAATTAAATGCAAAACCCTTCTTTTAGCTATATATCGAAAATGTCATTTCCTCTTCCGACCCCTATAAAACCTCTGGACGCATATGGTCCAATACTCATTAGCTCCAGCATTCTTAGTTGGTTAAGCCCCTCTCTCTCTAAAATCGTCATCTTTTCGCTGACGCCCTGGCTGATCCGACCTAAATCATTTTTCCATAGGGCCCCGAACTAACTTTGCCAATTTCACTTCACTGATGTCGAGGCATCACACATATGCACAGCTACGAAGCTACAAACGCGTATACACCTCTCATTCTTATGAATGAAATGGCAAGGCTTTTTACGATAGTCACGGTAATCTGTCCTAAATTTCCTTACTTCGGGAAAACATGCATGGATAAAACTCCATGTTCTCAGTCTTTCATGGTCTGTCTGACGAGAGTCTATCAGCATCAGAGAATGGCCCCCAAGTTTGGCTTGCACACTGAACCTGGACTCCATATATTACTTTGGAGCGACCTAAGCCATATGGAAATCCAAGCAGTTCAGACAACTTCGCTCCGACTCCGATGCCAGTATTGTCAATAACAAGAAAGCTCTCAAATTTCACTATCTCTTTTCTTTTCATCACTTTACACGGTCGATCATAATTACATTATTCTTATTTGTACTTAATTTTCATTTATTATGTATGCCTTAGTATTAAATGTACGTCTTATTTGTCTTGCCAGAATACTTGTAAGTGTTCTTTTCACTTCATTTCATCCCAGTGTCCAAGTTCATACTTCGCACACATTCTCTTTGAACATCATTCTTTCTCCCTCCACATCTGTTGGGCTGCACGCCGGCCACGCTTTAAACCACAAGAAAACTAAATTCCTCGTCTCTCAAACATTCATCACACTCTTTGTTTCCCAACTAAAGCAGTCACAACGAAAATTTTAATATTCATGAATACTTTCCGAAATATAGAGCAGGATCTTTTCCATTTCCAATACCAGGATAGGGTTGCTCTTTCTTATTTCATAGTAGAGTTTTATATTGATTGATGATATTTGTAATGTACTCTTATTGATATATATATATATATATATATATATATATATATATATATATATATATATATATATATATATATATATATATATATATATCTGGATATATATATCTGGAAAGTCTGTAGCCACAATGAAAAGATGTAATACATCGAATCAGCTGGCTGTGGATGACACAATATATGTATGTGTGTATATATATATATATATATATATATATATATATATATATATATATATATATATATATATATATATATATATATATATATTCACACATACACACACACACTTTCATATATATATATATATATATGTAGGTGTGTGTGTATGTGTGTGTATGTGTGAATATATATATATATATATATATATATATATATATATATATACATATATATATATATATATATATATATACACATACATATATTGTGTCATCCACAGCCAGCTGATTCGATGTATTACATCTTTTCATCATGGCTACAGACTTTCCAGATATATATATCCTATAAACTTATGGATCATCATGCATCTCTCTAAAGGGGACCATGATGTTGAATTTCTGAATTCATGGAACAAAAAGTACAATTGCCATCAAATGATCTCATTATGATAGACTTAAACTTTGCTGAAGAAAAAATATCACCTGTAAAAAATTAAACATTCCGAGAGAAAAATACAACTCACAGCCACAGAAGAATACATGGATAATCAGGATATTTTAAAACAAAAATATCAAGGAAAGAAAGGGACGGCTGAACCATGTTAAAATTTACAATTTAAGTAGCTTGAATGCAATACAACACACACAATTATTTCACTCAAAAAAAATGTTGCAAAAAAAAAAAACAATTTAGTGTGCAAACGCCCAAGCGTCTACCGCACATTTCTCAATTCAATCTAAACACTCAAAAGTGACTAACGCCCCAACTAGACATATTATCAGCAAAATATATACAGACTATATTAAACTCACTAGAGTTACTACCAGGAAAATAATAGCACGAAACTAACACTGATAAATGAAACAAAATACACATACAAACAAACTCAATACGAAGAATAAATTTACTGTCTTCAATAATAGAAAAGAGATTAATCACCACAATAAACATCCCTCTATACTTCCCAACTCTCTACAAACAATAGGTACAAGGAACATATCCCCTTTCTCTCTCATATACACGGGCCCAACTGATACGCTCCAAGAAGACACAGATCAACACTCTGACCTAAAGGTCAGCTCTCCATTATCTCATAAATACAAACTACCAAAAACGAAGACCTCCCAACCACAACACATGAAGTGTGTACTTGGTGGGTAACTATCTTTAAAAAGAGCTTCTGAAAACTCAGGCAAAAGCAACAACTGATCATTGGAGTTAAGGATGACCATCAGGAAAAAGATATCGACAGTGAATTTACATTCATTAAAGGTATATCCAAACTCTTTGATGAAAGCCCTGTCCCAACACCGTAAAAAATATTCTAAACAATGACCATAATGCTCCTACATGATAGCCTTACTGTTACAAACAATAGTTCCTCGACAAACATTAAAATAATATTCAATTAATCATCACCAGAACAGATGTAGGAGAGGCTATAGTCATACAGGGTTCTTTATAAGTGCTAAGAACTAACTTAACAAATTAATAGAAATTTACGAGGAACTCTTTAATGATCCCCTCATTGAATATATAAACATAATGATTCACTCCTTAACAGAGAAGCATGATAATAACTGTATAGATAAAACAATGCCGAAACATATAGACCACTGCACCAAACCCCATACAACGAAGATTAAACCCCGAATTCGAGATACCGCTGGACTTATAAAAACAACCAAGAATATCAAAAGAGTCTCAGTGAAAGCATATTCATTTCACTATAGACATCAAATCTCTATATTCTTGAATTAATCATGGAGACATTCTGTCTCTCAAAGGAATCCCAAAGAACGATAAGGAACCTAAAATAGAAACAAATCAACCCTTATACAACACACGAACACACGCAGTCGCTCTCTCTGTCTCTGTCTGTCTCTCTCTCAATAATTTCAATTGTAAAAACAGATGAAAAGCTGTGCCATTGACACGACTCCTTCTTATGCCAACACCTACATTGGTAAATTCGAATGGACTTACATCTATTCAAAGATTGAAGAAGATTGCATCTTCTATGAATTATAAATGATATTCTCCTTGAATATACAGGAGTTGAAACCAAATAAGAGAAATTCATTGGACACATGCGTTATCCAAAAGACTGGATTAATTTGGACTATGGAAAATCTGCGAACCCAATATCCCACTTGAACACCTTCATATGTTGAAACAAGAATAGAAACCTCAAGACCAACCTCTATATTATGCCTCTAAACTCTTTAACTAAAGTGATCGACATAAATACCGCAACAAAAGCATCAACGCAGTAAATGTACTTTGCATATGCATTAGAAAGATGCAGGTATAGATGTGAATGTGAAATTAACATCAGAAACACTTTTAGACAACAAAGAATGTATTTATCGAGAGAAGAATAATATAAGATGGAGGGTATGATTGTATACACCATTCAGAGAACAAGCAAATACTTTTTTTCAAAGAATAACAACATTGATGCGTAATTTAGAGAATAAATAAATTCTTTGATTTCACCCACCCACATATTTTCCTTAATAACATTTTTGAAAATTACCCATAATTTCTATGATGAAAAAATGCTTAGAAAAAATAATTCTCTGTTCAAAATAACTTGATGGATTGAAGTATCTACTTGTCCATCGTTAGAAATCCCGGGTGCGTCTGTTTGCCTAATCAGATTTTTGACTATATATATATATATATATATATATATATATATATATGAATGAGAGGTCCGAGCGACTGGAATTTTAGCTTGAACTGAAACAGTAGCAGAGATCTCCGCGCAGTCAGACCTTCTGAGATAGAAAAATTGTTGTTTAATTTGAATTTAAAGTATCATGGACGAAATTATCCTGTAAAACTTTCCCAAACTCTTACGTGCAATATCCTTGACTGTGAAATGATGCAAAACTATGCAAACTTTCAGGTTTCTGCATGCAGAAATGTGCTCTACAAAGTAAAAGACATAAAGACTGGCGGACTTAGACAATGTACACTTTTATATATATATATATATATATATATATATATATATATATATATATATATATATATAATACTCTCAGATTGAATATCTGATAAATGAGACCCACTTCAACGCAATCATGATAATTTTTTACTCCGACCACGGAATACAGTTTCAATCTTCAACCGAACAGTCACTTATTTCATTTGTATTGGCAACATGCCTTTTTATTTTATTTTACGATAGACAACATGAATCAGTATCATCCTCCCTCTGCAATTACAAAACATACAGATGGAATCTCTAACGATGTGTTGGGATAAAGGTGTATCGTTGTCATCAACTGTTTTCGACCACCGTGGCCGACTAAGGATGATTTCCGAATGGCGTGACTTGTGAATGCAATTTATATCAGTGCGTAAGCACTTGAAAACATATACCAGAATCCCAAATGAGAAATGCAATGGTCAGAAATCAAGCGTTTTATCTTGTACTGCAAGCGACGGCTACGAAGGACTGGATGAATAGGTAACGAAGCTATTTATCAGTTCTAAAACCACTGTAAAAAACAAAAAACAAAAAATGTTCTTTTATATAGAAATCACTGATCAGAAGTTTTGAGCCGTGTTTTTTTTTCTTTTTGACTGTAGAATTCAACAGGGCTGACTTCTAATAAATAAAACATCATTTCATGCTGAATCTTGGCTGTGACAGTCGAAAACGGCACTAATATTTTACAGTATAACAGTTTTCATTCGAGGTAAACAAAACTGATATATATATATACATATATATATATATATATATATATATATATATATATATATATATATATATTGCCGGCCAAAGATGGTTTCTGAATGTTTTGGCTGGGGGGTGAACTTCATATTAATGTTTAACCGCTTCAATGTCTCCCAAATGATAGTGATGAATTTTTCGTTTCATCTTGCACTGCAGGCAACGGTTCCAAGGGACCAATGAGTGAGACGCCATTCAATAATGAAATTTTAGCCTCTGACCACTGAAAAAGTCCTCAATCATCCACAGTCCAATCAGCAATTCCTTTTGCATAGGCTACAGGGTTATTTTTGTCTCAGATAAACCTGATTATTTTTACTTTCTGATTAGGCAAAAATATATAAGTACACAAACACACAAAGAGTCCGAGAATAAGCGAGATGAGAATTCGTTGTGAAAGTGGTTATTTGGACTTTTGCATTACTGGCAGCTGTTTTGCTCGTTGGTAGTGCATTCCTATGTCGAAACTGCCATCTTGGTGGTAGGTTCAATTCTTAGAGCAGCCACATTGTTTTCAATTGTTTATTCCATTCACGTTGTCTGGGGCGAGTCATTCATTAACTATGTATGACGGGAGATCATCTCAAATACGTTTCAATATAATATAACGCAATTAATAACCATTCTGTCAGATCACACTGACACACACACACACACACACACATACATATATATATATATATATATATATATATATATATATATATAAATTTCGATTCACTAGGGGCACATTCAAACTCCTTAACAAGGGCCTTAATTTCTGTCCCCGACACCACACTTTAACAATCACACCCTTAACAAAGATCTATACGACTTTTTCAGAAGGATCAAACTTAGATCCCACTTTGGAAAAAAAAAGCCATGATGGCAACATCCTAGATAGACTTAAATACGCCAACAAATCCTTCATCCCCCGAAACATAGATATTACCATTCAAACTTTTGAGCTAGCAGTCAGAGAAGACATAAAAACTCACATCAACAACAACACTCAACAATCTCTACCACATGATAACCTTACAACCAAAGAGCGAAATGCCCTTAATAAACTAAAAAAACAATACCAACTTGATTATCACAAGAGCAGATAAGGGTGGGTCCATAGTCATCTGGGGTTTAGATGAATACCTCATAGAAGCAAACTCACAATTAAGCAACACAGAATTTTACAAAGAACTCCCTAAAGACCCCTTTAACGAATACATAAACACAATAACCCAATCCTTAACAGAATTACACAATAGCTACATGATAGATAAAAGGACACAAAATATTCTGAAACCCACTTCCACAAAACCTGCAAGGTTCTACCTACTTCCCAAAATCCACAAACCAAATAACCCAGGTACACCAGTCATCTCCTCCACGAACTGCCACACTACCAAACTATCCAAATTTGTTGATCACTGAATCCAACCCTTAGCAACACAAATTAAATCATACTTACGTGACACGACAGACCTCCTAAACAAAATCAAACACATTACAGCGATCTCAGACAAAGTACTTCTAGTCAGTACGGATGTTAAATCTCTATAATCCAACATCAAACATGATGAAGGTATCCTAGCACTGACAGAAGCCTTAAACAATAGAACTACTAAAAAAAACAGCACAATAACAATTACCACTCTTATGCACCACATTCTAACTCTAAATAGCTTCAACTTCAACAATAGACACTTCCTCCAGGTGAAAGGCTGCGCCATCGGCACAGTAGCAGCCCCATCCTATGCTAATATTTTCATGGGTAAATTTGAAGAAACCTACATTTACCCAGAGATATATAATGATTGCATTTTTTATGGTAGATACATAGACGACATTTTTTTCATATATAAAGGCGAAAAAGCCAAACAAGATAATATCTTTATACATATAAACTTGGCACATGACTTCACGACATCCACTGATTCCATAGCCTTCTTAGACACCTGCATATACATAGATGACAACAGAAACCTCCAAACAACCTCTACACTAAACCAACGGGCACCCACAATTACCTCCACTCTAGATCAGCCCATCCCCAACACTTGAAAAGAAGCCTACCATTTTCACAAGCCCTTAGAATTAGAAGAATCTGCTCAACAAACAGTGAAATTAACAGACACAAAGATAACCTAATACAATACTTCACTCAACGAGGTTATCTGCAAGATGGCACTAAAAACCAGATAAAAGAGGCAACTGGAATACCCAGAGATGAAACCCTTATACTGTCCCACAATAACAAATCTAACCGCATACCCCTTATAACAACCTTCAACAAAACACTCCTACACTTAGCACACATCATCAATAAGAGATGGAACATTCTCATGATTGAAACAGATCTAATAGAAACATTCACACACCCATGTGTCATCGCTTGCTGCAAACCCAAAAACATCAGCGACATGATTAGTAGCAGTAATATCATAAACAATAAAGTTGTACACAAAAATACACCTAGAACCATTAAATTCTGCACAACTTGCGACATAAAAAACAGTCTATGTTGCAACCACCACAAGTACACCAACCCATTCACAAGCACCACCACAAAAGAGAGTTACCACATATATCACAATACCAACTGCCGCAGTAAGAATATTATATACCTTCTAGAGTGCAGTAGATGTAAGTTACAGTACATAGGCATGTCCTACTGGCAATTTGATATTAGACTCAACAATCATAGACATAGGATTAAGTCACAAAACGACCGTAGCCCACTTCCCATAGAACTACACTTTCGCACACCTGACTAAAATTTTGCCACCGACGCTAGCTTCACCATCATAGAAAAAATAGAAAAAAAATACTCAAATTGACATAACTAAAGTTCCAGAGAAACATGAAGATATGTGGATCAACAAACTTAAAACCCTATATCCTAATGGATTAAACACTAAACTGAACAACCTGCATTACAAAGAACCCAAATACACAAAACTCCTACCAATAATATCGTCACACCCACATCTAAGACACATTCAATAATGGAAGCTTCAATGTCACTCAGACCCATCGGAAAAATTTCACCTTAGCCAGTTATAACCCCTGTCCAAATCATAACCAACACATTCTCAATAACATATAAGGTTGATACCAACGTAGCTCCTTGACCTCACCAACCCTCCATTTACACTATCCCTAACATACCAAAAAATATAACTCAAAATCACTCCCCAAGACCAACTGCTACTGCTAAACCAAAGACCTGATACCTGACTGGACATTCTCCCACTCAACAGGAGGCCTCCAGCAGCCCCTACAACACAATTTACCCACAATGCATAGCTCCTGATAGTGGACTCTGGTTCCACATGGGAACTTTTAACACACACTCACACAGCACACACCACAGATGATGGGAAGAATCCCAAAACATGTCTGGACAATTTACATATAAGTACTAATAAACCTTACCTCTAAACACCTCACTCTCTACAGTAGAAATTATATATATATATATATATATATATATATATATATATATATATATATGTGTGTGTGTGTGTGTGTGTGTGTGTATGTGTGTGTGTGTGTGTGTCCTGGAAGCTTTGGTGAAAAATCCTCATTCAAGTGACAATACATAGCAAAGAAGCCCGATCTATTAGTAAATAGATGAATTTGTTCGGTTGATTGTCTCAATTACACAAGTCTTACTCAGCCAACCCAGCAGCTTTGCAATCTTGATTCATGAAATATCTCTTTAAAACAAATTCAGGAATCAAGTTGCTGTCTCAGGGAATTGAGCATTCGTTAATCTAACATATTTCAGTCTAGAAGTATCATCTCATTTCTACTTTCGAGTTGGCCTCTCTTTATGTTGTTATTAACAGCATTAAAACTTCTATCCGTTTTACACGTTCCTTGCTGTTTTGATTTTATTTTTAATTTTCTTTTCTCCTCTTTCTTTCTGCTTCTGATATTACCGCTGTATCTCTTCTTTAATCAGCTTGATATTCTGATCCTATTTTGCCTTCTTGGTTTTCCGTCGTGATTTCTCCTTTTTTCTTCATAAGTATTTTTTCTTTTTTTATTTCGATCATTCATATATTTCTGTTTATCTTTTGTCTCTTGCCATAACTATTGTTTCCACCTTTTTATTTTCCACCATTTCTTCTACTCTTTATTTTTGCTTTCATATCCGCCATTTCCCTGTATTTGCACTCCCTTTCAACCTTTCATTCATTCATACAATTTATCATTATTATTATTATTATTATTATTATTATTATTGAATCTCACACCAGTTGCCTGGTGGTAACCGCTGGAGTTTGAGTGACAGCAAGTCTCCTCAAGTCTCCAGCCCTCCTCTCCTAGTACTCATAGGTCGCAGTAATTCTACGATTTACAGTTTCACACCGGTTGCCCAGTGGTTATCGCTGAAGGCTGAGTGACAATAAGTCTCCTCAGGTCTTCAGCTAACGTCTCCTCCCTCTTTCGCATATCATGACAGAGCTACTATTCGTTGCAGTACTTATATCTCTAGCACCTTCCTCAGTATCCGTGCAGTTCCAAGTAGCGCTGTGGTCTGTACGGTCTCTATCCTCCCCCTAATCCCGATCTCCTCCAGTCTCTCCCTCAGCGTTTTGGGGACAGTTCCTAGTGTTCCCACTATGACCGGTACTACCCTGGTTTTCATGTTCCACATTTTCCTTAACTCCCTTGCTAGGTCCTGGTATTTTTCCCTTTTTTCACCCTCCTTCTTTTTTACTCTATGGTCTGCAGGCACAGCAACGTCTACTATTTGGCAGGCCTTCCTTTTTTTGTCTACTATTACTAAGTCCGGCCTTCTTGCCTGGATGAGGTGGTCAGTTTGGATATCAAAGTCCCACAGTAGTTTGTGGTTGTCATTCTCCAAAACTGCCTCTGGCTTGTGTTGATACCACTTTTCCCCATGGTTGAATCCCATTTGTTTACTTAGTTCCCAGTGTATCATTGTTGCTACTCTATCGTGTCTATGCTTATACTCCTTCTGGGCGAGCTGACTACATTCACTAGTTATGTGGTTTACTGTCTCATCTCTTTTACTGCACATGCGGCATTTGCTGTTTGTCTGTGTTCTGTCGATTTTTGTTTTTATGTAGTTTGTCCTTATGCTTTTGTTTTGGGCTGCCATGATGAGCGATTCTGTTTCTCTCTTAAGGTTTCCCTTTCGTAACCACGTCCATGATTTCTCGTCTGCTATATCTTTTATCAGTCTTTTAAACTCGCCGTTCAATTTTTTCCCTTCCCACTTTTCTTTTCTAGTTTGCTGTACTGTTCCATTGTTTTCTACTTTATTGTGTGTTGCACTATCCCTCGCACTCTTTATGATTTCTTCACTATTTGTTTGCACATATCTATCTAGGACTACTTTAGCTCTCTGGACTCAATCTTCTATGCTGATGAGCCCCCCGCCACCTTCTTTTCTCTTAACGTATAGTCTATCTGTATCATCCCTAGGGTGTAATGCTTTATGCGTCGTCATAAGTTTCCTTGTTCGCCTATCCATTGATTGGAGCTCTTCCTTTGTCCATCCTAGGAATGGTCCTGTATATCTAACTACTGACACAGCCCAGGTGTTCATTCCTTTTATTAGATTTCTGCTATTTAATTTGGTTTCTAATATTTTCCTTATCCTTCTGAGGTATTCTCTCTTAATTTTCTCCTTCATCTCTTCCCGTTTTATCGTGTCACATTCAAGGACACCTAGGTACTTGTATCGGTCTTGTGTAGTCAATGCCCTAATCTTGTTGTTGTCCGGAAGTTCAATTCCCTCATTCATTGAAAGCCTTCCTTTGTGCATCACCATGATTGCACATTTTTCTATCCCAAACTCCATTCCTATGTCCTCACTATATTCCCTTACTTCGTTGAACAGAGTCTCAAGCTCTCCCCTGTTTTTTGCAAACAATTTAATATCGTCCATGTACATTAAGTGGTTGACCTTTCCTTTTGTTTTAGAGAAGTGGTATCCTTTGCTGTTTTTCAGGATTCTGTTAAGCGGTATCATTGTTAGAACAAATAATAGTGAGGACAACGAGTCTCCTTGGAAGATTCCCCTTTTTATCCCTACCTCGGCTAGTTTGTCCCCTGCGGCTGTCAAATCTACTTTCCAGTCTTCCATCGAATTACCAATGAATTTAACCACCGGTTCGCTAATTTTGAACATTCTAAGGCATTCGAGTATCCAGCTATTTGGAATCATATCGTATGCCTTTTTGTAATCTATCCATCCCATTGCGATATTCTTTCTCCTTTTCCTTACTTCTTTTAAGATCATCTGGTCTATGTAGAGTAAATCGTTTGCCCCTTTGGTTCCTATCCTACACCCTTTCTGTTCTTCTGGTAGTAGTCCCCTTCTATCCATTGACATGTATATTCTCTCTGCTATTTGCCCGGTCAGGATTTTCCACATAAGTGGTAGGCACGTGATTGGTCTATAGTTGCTTGCTATGTTCCCCTTTCCCGGGTCTTTTTGGATGAGGGTGGTTCTGCCTTTAGTCATCCATTCTGGTGCTTTGCCTTCATTTAGACAATTTTGGAGTAGGTGAGTGAGTCTGCCGTGTAACGTGGTGAATTTTTTGAACCAATACCCATGGATCCCGTCGGGCCCTGGTGCTTTCCAGTTGGCTACTTTCCTAAGAGTATATTATTATTATTATTATTATTATTATTATTATTATTATTATTATTTGGAATTTCACACCAGCTGCCTGGTGATAACTGCTGGAGTTTGAGTGACAGCAAGTCTCCTCAAGTCTCCAGCCCTCCTCTCCTAGTACTCATAGGTCGCAGTAATTCTGTGATTTACAGTTTCACACCGGTTGCCCAGTGGTTATCGCTGAAGGCTGAGTGACAATAAGTCTCCTCAGGTCTTCAGCTAACGTCTCCTCTCTTTCATCTATTATGTCAAGGCTACAATTCATTGCACTCCTTATATCTCTAGCACCTTCCTCAGTATCCGTGCAGTTCCCAGTAGTGCTGTGGTCTGTACGGTCTGAATCCTTCCCCTAATCCCGATCTCTTCCAGTCTCACCCTCAGCGTTTTGGGGGCAGTTCTTAGTGTGCCTCACTATGACCGGTACTACTCTGGTTTTCATGTTCCAAATCTTCCGTAATTCTCTTGCTAAGTCCTGGTATTTTTCCCGTTTTTCTCTCTCATTCTTTTTTACTCTATGGTCTGCAGGCACAGCAACGTCTACTATTTGGCAGGCCTTCCTTTTTTTGTCTACTATCACCAAGTCCGGTCTTCTTGCCTGGATAAGGTGGTCAGTTTGGATGTCAAAGTCCCAGAGTAGTTTGTGGTCGTCATTCTCCAAAGCTGCCTCTGGCTTCTGCTGATACCATTTTTCCACATGGTTGAATCCCATTTCTTTGCTTAGTTCCCAGTGTATTATCGTTGCTACTCTATCGTGTCTATGCTTATACTCCTTCTGGGCGAGCTGACTACATTCACTAGATATGTCGTTTACTGTCTCATCTCTTTCACTGCACATGCGGCATTTGCTGTTTGTCTGTGTTCTGTCGATTTTTGTTTTTATGTAGTTTGTCCTTATGCTTTTGTTTTGGGCTGCCATGATGAGCGATTCTGTTTCTCTCTTAAGGTTTCCCTTTCGTAACCACGTCCATGATTTCTCGTCTGCTACATCTTGTATCTGCCTTTTAAATTCGCCATACAATTTTTTCTCTCCCCATCTTTCTTTTCTTGTTTGCTGTGCTGTTCCATTGTTTTCTACTTTGTTGTTTGTTGCGCTATCTCTCGCACTCTTTATGATTTCTTTGGTATTCGTTTGCACATACCTTTCTAGGACTGCTTTAGCTCTCTGGACACAGTCTTCTATGCTGATGAGCCCCCTGCCACCTTCTTTTCTCTTAACGTATAGTCTATCTGTATCATCTCTAGTGTGTAATGCTTTATGCATTGTCATAAGTTTCCTTGTTCGCCTATCCATTGATTGGAGTTCTTCCTTTGTCCATCCTAGGAATGGTCCTGTATATCTAACTACCGACACAGCCCAGGTGTTCATTCCTTTTATTAGATTTCTGCTATTTAATTTGGTCCCTAATATTTTCCTTATCCTTCTAAGGTATTCTCTCTTTATTATTTGCAATCTTACACCAGTTGCCTGGAGTTTGAGTGATTATTATTATTCTTAGCAATTTCACACCAGTTGCCCGGTGATTACTGCTCGAGGTTGAATGGCAGCAAGTTTCCTTAGGTCCTCAGCCTACATCTCATCTCTACCTCACCTATCACACCAGTGATGTGGTTAGTATCTCCACTCCCACTTCAGTTTTTTCTCCCTCCTCATCTGTTAGGCTAACAGTTTGTGTCGTAGATCTTATATTTCTAACTCTTTCCTCAGTATTCGTGCAGTTCCTAGTGGTGCTGTGGTCAGTACAGTCTTAATCCATCGAGTTCCTCCAATATCATCCTCAGTGTCATTGGCACAGTTCCGAGTGCACCTGATATTACTGGTACTACCCTCACTTTCATGTTCCGTATCTTCTTCAATTCTCTTACAAGATCTTGCTTATTTTTTCCAGTTATTAATTCTGTTTCCTGTTATTTGATAGTCTGCAGGCACACCAATGTCTGTTATTTTGCAGGATTTCCTCTTTTCGTCCACGATTACTGAGTCCGATCTTTTCGCTTGGATGCGATGGTCCGTTTGGATATAAAACTCTCAAAGTAATTTGTGGTTTCCATTCTCCAGTGCGCTCTCCGGTTTGTGCTGATACCACTTGTCCGTATAGTTAATTCCCATTCGTTTACTCAGTTCCCAGTGTATCATTGTTGCTACTCTCTACTGTCTATGTTTATACACCTTCTGAGCTAGTTGACAGCATTCACTAGTCATGTGGCTTACGGTCTCATCTCTTTGCCTACAAAGGTGGCATTTGCTGTTTGTCTGTGCTCTGTCGATTTTCGTTTTGATAACGTTTGTTCTGGTGCATTTGTTTTGAACTGCCATGATGAGCCATTCCTTTTCTCTCTTCAGGTTTCCTTTGCCACATCCCGTATGTTTTTTAAATTTCTCCGTATTTGTTCTGTTCTCATTCTTTCCTTGTTTGCTATGCTGCTCAAGTGTGGTTGTTGCTGTTGTTGTTATTGTTGTTATTGCTCTTCTTCTTCTTCTTCTTCTTCTTCTTATTATTATTATTATTATTATTATTATTATTATTATTATTATTATTATTATTATTATTGCCAGTCAATCATTTTGTTTTTTCCTTACTTAGCTCGGCTCTAATTTTTCGTCACCTTTAACTTATCCCTCCCTTTAGTACATAACACTCAATCTATTTTCACTCTCTCCGCCATACTTCTTTGTCTATCTCTTTCACTAGTGATTGTCTGTACCTATCATCATTGTGCAGTCAGTTCACTACGACATTTCATGACTCAATTCCCCATTATTACTTCCGTACTTATACTACAAATCCGTCTAATAGTATTTCATTGCTTTGTAATTTTGTAAAGATTGTTCTTCCTTGCTTCTTATTTCATTATTTTTCTCACCCATCATTTTTGTTGTTGTTTCCCTGAAGCATATTAATCATAAATATTACACTTCATGGTTCTCTGTCCGTCTCTGTCTCTTTTTTCCTTTTTCTTTTTTTCATTTCTTTTCATTCATTTCTTTCCCTTTTTATCTCCGTTTTTCTTTCATTCTCTTAATTTCTTTCTTCCTTTATTTCTTTTTTTGCTTTGTTCAGTTTTAGACTCTATGAGTTTCTCTTTTTTCTTTTTTTGAGTCTCTCTATTTTAGTTTCGCTTTATCTCTTTTAGTTTGTCTTTCTCTCTTTCTTCTCATCACCTTTCTTTCTTTGTTTCTCTTTCTGCTCATTCTTTGACTTTCCTTCACCATCCCGTTGTTACAATTTGATGTTAGCAATATCATTATCTCATCGTATAGACTATGATTCGTCTTATCACTGTCCTTTCATTATTATAGTCGATTTTATAAATCTACAAATTATCCTTCTTCGTTTCTTTATCCGCCTTCTTCTCTCCTCTAGATTCCCAATACTTCCTTCTTCATTTTCATATGTAAACATCTCCTTTCTCAATTTCCCATCTTCTTAGAGTTCCGTTCCAACCAGCCAGCACTTGTCCCAAATCTCCAAACCAGTCGTTGGAATCATATCAATATCTCGAGAAGATAACAGTTTTCGCAGCAAGGGGCAGCGACAACCTCATAAGGATAACACCGTACAATGAGAAATATCATCTGACTCTCCTTTTCCGTACTTCATCTTTCTTCCTATTACTGCATTATTTGTGTTGATTATGGTCAGTAGTTGAATATTTGGCTTTTTATCAAAAGATACATTAGAGGACAGACACACAATGCCTTACGAAGAACAACAAACGAGGTTCCCAGTCGGGAGAATTGATTTTAATTCTATACTATGCAAGAGCGAGAACGATTTTCCGAATGTGATAAGAGTTAATTTGAAAGAGGTTGGACTTTTCTGTGACCTTAGATTCATTTACACGGAATAATAATACAGAATAAAGCCCATCGTATATCTTGATAAAAAAGTTGGAATTATTACACTTTTCAAAAATCAGAGACGCGAATATCAAACAATATTGTGATGTAGGGACTCTTGCACGACAATCTGGTTATAAACCGATATCATAGAACAAAAATAGGTAAATGATTTAGAAATTTTTTGATGAAGCATTCATCGATATTACTATAAGTGTTATTTACTTATGCATGATTTATCAAATTGAGAGAAGTATTATTAAATATGATGCCCAAACGTCACTCACATCCATGGCTATTTGATATTGGGTTTGGGAGAATAGATTGTTTCATGCTTTTTTAAAATGACGTTCAAGGTAGATTATCTCAGCTGAGGTCTGAACTTATCTTGACCATTCCATTTTCTGTGCCGCTCAGGGTTTAGCGACCGGTACTTCATGATTGTGAAAATTCAGTTCATCCATAATATATGGTAATGCTATGGAACAATATAACATCGCCACATAGAATCAAATTAGAAAGTGTAGCAGAATGACTGCAGTTTTTACTCAGCTCAATCATCGCTGCTTAAATGGTTAACGCAACGTCCATGAATGACAGGCTTGAACGGTATGGACGTTCAAACTCTATTTTCAAACTTTATACTGCTTGATCTAGGCCTCTAAGTGTTTATCAACTCTAAAAGATGGTATGGAAAGCAACAGTAATAGCATAATGAAGTTAATGATAAAGCTTGTCTCATTAGTCACTCAATCGAAATCATTACGTGACCAAACAAGTTTTGCTGGGGATGATCAATCAAAAAATTAGAAGTTGGAAGATCAATAGATAAGTTACTTCTCTTAGAGATCATATGAAAACTAGGGCTGGTAAAATCTAAGATGCCGTGACGAACTACAGATGTTCAGAAAGTATTAGCTTTGCAACGCCCATGATAAGGAGATCTGGTGAATCATGGGGTGAGAGTCTGCTACTGTTAATGATGATGATGATGAAGATGATGATGATGATGATGATGATGATGTTGATGAACTGAAAAGTCTGAATTTTTTTTAAAATTGTAGATACAAACAAGGAGCAATTCTGCGTGATCTTAAATTGCAATCTACTCCCCCTACCACTAGAAACTTATAGGGGGTGAAAGGAGAAAAACTTGTAGCCTTTTTTATCAGCATGGTAGGGAGGAAATATTGGTATTTTCAACCTCTTTTAGAACCTCCATTGGAACTGCTTTTACACGTGATTCATATGTACGTACATGGCCATTCAGACTGACTTGAAAACTGAAGAAAAAAACTATTTAGATAGTTCGAGTGACAGTTTTGGCTTACGATTTTTAATATTCTGCAATATTTCATAAATGTCAGGGATGGAAAGTTCTTAGTTATGAGTTAATTAAATTTCAAATATTACCTGAATTAGCTGGTTTCGTGACTTCTTCACCAAAGATGCCTAATTACACTGTGCAACATTTGTTTTGTTCCTGGGTAATAGGTGTTATTACCTTGGCATGCAATGTGCATATGAAAGAATCATGCCAACCACAACCTTTTTTTGTGGCAATTTCTATGGGGTTATCCACTTTAAGTACGCTACGCTTGACATTGTGTCGCATATATCTCCTATGGGAGTGCGAATAAATAGGAACTTCTTTTTCTGGCCGTTTTGCTCTGATCAAACCGTAGTACCTGTTCCACAGTTTTGCCTGAGGTGTAACTACTGACAGTTGACATTCAATGGGCTGGACACTGGTTGGACAGGTGTGCTCAAGACCGAGTATGCAGGTGCAATACCGTGGCCGTTCAGTACATTGAAAACCCTTGGATTCATCCTTGGATTCTCTCATTGAAACAACGTCTTGAGGCGTTGCTGTTCCATGGCACTAATAGGGACTGTACGGGTTTGTTTCGACGTCTTTGCGACTGCGATTGCAGTGACTGGAGCAATTTTTTATGGGTGCTCTCCTTTCTAAAATCGAACTGTCAGTAAATTGGTACTCAACTTCACATGGATACACTATGGCAGCACAGTGTATTATAGAAAAGTCAGGCGTTTGAGATATCATACGAACTTACAAAAAGTAAAATTACAATTGGCTGAAAATGTTGCGAGAATGTTAGACAACTGATAGACATCAGAACTCCCAAAATAGATTCCAAGAGATCATATGCAAAATTTCAACCGGCAGTAAGATAGGGTGACTACTTAGACTAATTTGAGAAAGTACTATCCCCTGACGTCTATGATAGAGAGGTTTGACGATCATTGGGAATTGTCTATGTCCAACGACGGACACTAAAGGGCTGATGCTAATAGCTCGCATGATTATGTTCTAAAAGTAGAGAAAATGTCGAATATTTCTTCCAAACTTTAATTTGGGAATCAGAACTGCAATAATTCAAAACCTCATTTTTTTCGACTCGACAACAGATGTAATAAATAAAGGTACATACGACTATCCCTGTTCTGGTCATAATAGCAAAGTTTCGAGCTATTTCGCTCTTTTACACGAACATGAGCAATTACGTAAATGTAACAATCATGTTGCACGGTATCATACCGCCCAGGGAGCTAAATCCAGCCTACTCAATGTACTGACCACCTAAATTTTTGGAGTTTCTGAGGAATTGAGACATTTGGATAGGTATAATTTATTCAAGGCCAAAGTCGATGAATGCAGTTTGAGGGGAGTATTATGATTATTATTTTTTTGAATACTTACAGTGGTCACATGCTTGGTTACACTCATATTTTAATAGCTACACAGTAGCATTTCCTCTGTTTAAAGGTAAGTGTTGCAGCTTTACAAACCATAACCTCAGAAAATTGAATTGGGTGACTCAGACTAGGGATATTATGTGAAATTTGTGTTGAAATGTTCCCTTGAGAGATTAAAATCGTTTTCGTTTCAAATATTCACAATGACCACAATATTGGCATAATTCAGCAGAAGTTATATCGGCATTGTATATATCTTATATTATGTTGCTGTAATATCAGCAATATTTTGGAATATGCCAACCATTCCAACAGTGATCGGATCAATATTGACCAATAAAGTGTCTGTTTGGCGGCCTCCTCTGTGGCAGGAAGGCCGAGCAAGTAACAAAACAGAGAAAGGACTAGGTGAGCCAAATTCAAGATGGAGCAGTTTTTGTTAACTTCGAAATAAAGTCCATGCATTGCGCTGTGTCAAGTGAGTGACGCTGTCCGTGTTGTTAGTCGCCGCAGTATGTTTTACTTATCGACCGGATCCGGTAAGTAATAATGTGACATGTGTAGCCAAGGCAGGAACTTTTGAAGTTGTATCCAGCTTCAGGACACTACTTGACCATATACCTTAACTAACAATATCTAACTTTGGTTCTGAATATGAGTTCAAGTTGTACTGTAGGATTCTGTATGTGCATATACACATGATATATCTAACGCATTTCCTTCGCTTTTTTCATCCTTGTGCAAAATGGATTCATTTTCTTAGTTAACGTTTGCATTAATATTTGGTTTTTAGCAACATTTCTTTTTTTCTATTAAAAAGATGATAATTGTTTGTTTTGAAATTGAAAGCTTTTCAGTCTAACAATCGAAAAAAATAGAAATCATGAAATTTATAACGGATTCTCGTCATTTAATTTTTGAAGCAGAAGAAGAAGAAGAAGAAGAAGAAGAAGAAGAAGAAGAAGAAGAAGAAGAAGAAGAAGAAGAAGAAGAAGAAAGAGCAATCAAACATCAGTAAATCTTTCCACAACGTACGAGCCAAGTCTGTAAATGGAAGTATTGAAGAATACCCCAGTTCCAGTTGTTAACTTAGCTGAAGTCTCAGGTTGCAAGACGTTGATTTGTTCTTTTGAGTATCAGAGATCACCACATCTGGAATGGTTATTTATCAACATTAGACATACTAATAAGAAATGTGAAAATTTTACTATTTTCCCTATAAAATGTAAATCTATGTATGCTATATCTATCCTTTCATAGCGACAGGGTTTACTCAGGAAATTAGTATAATTTTGAAATACGATTCCATATTGAAAAAAAATGTTGATCAAACTGCTGATAACGTCAACAAAACGGGTGTAGTTAAAATTACTAAAGTGCAAACTGTTCTGTGTTGGTTCAGTAAACGTCTATCTTGAAATATAGCTTATAATAAGCAATCTCGACGGAAGCCATGTTCATAATGATGAAGAATCATCGTCAATTAGGACCAACAATTCACATGCAAACGTTTGAGCACTTCCTAGGGACCTTAGGACTTTAGCAATAGCCATGTCAGGTGATCTCAAGGCAGAACAAATAGTTAAAAGTCGGAAAATGGGCCCAATATTTACTGAACGAAATGTTCCATGACAACTCTTAAGCGGTTGTGTACAAGAAACTAATATCAGAAGTCCTGCATCCTTCCCTTCCTGAGATTTCTCCTTTATGTCTCTGTGAACTTTGCATATCAAATCCGTAATAAGAAGGTTCATTAATAGGAGAACAATAATTTGTGTTTTTGCTGAATATGTAATCACTGAACCTGAAGAATTCTCAAGAGATTGGATATGTCATTTTATGATAATTGGGAAAACGTTATTGCTTCAAATGAGTCCTGTTTTAATGATGTATACACCGTTTCATGTTTATAATGGATCGTACGATTCAAAATATTTCGATTAAAGAAACATTTTATTGGACACATTTGAATTGCCTCACTGCTATAATTGCTAATGATGGCACACTACTGGCAACTCTCTCAGTTTCTATTTACTATCAATGAGGGCAAATAAATCCGGAAGATGTATTAAAAAGCTTAGGCCATTAGGATAGTTCTGCCTCATTGCTGTGATAGTTGTGAATTTCTTACCGATACGAGTGGTCAGATGGTTTGTCCTAGATGTTTGACCGCTGATTTTGAGGCCAACACACTGACCACGTCGATGAGTGTCAGAAGTTAACCGTGACTTTCCTTTCATTTAACTGTATGCAGCACAGTCTTTAATCGTCCGTTGCTACACTGCTCACTTCCCAAGGATCCACTACATCACTCTATCGTGGGCGTTGCAGAGCCAGTACTTTCTGAATTTATCTTGTTTGACTCTCTATCTTGTACTCTGACGGCCTCAGTTTTGCTTGTAATCCCTGGGGATCCATGTTTTGAGTCATGATTACCAACGTTTGTCTGCCATTCTTGCAATATGTCGGAAGGGCCAGATCAAATTGGGAACGTGCATTATCCTCTCAAGCATGCGTTGTGTGCTTTTCAGTTTTCGGGCCCGTCTCTTGGTTAAGTTCCATATTCAGTTCCAGAGGCGACTATCAAGAAGATGCATTTGGTTTTATATTCTTCTTTTAGGATTAATGGGCTCGTCTTGTTTTTGAAGGATGAATTTGTTAAGCCAAAGGCTTTTAATTCTTGAGTGATTCTTCGGTCGATTTCTTTTGTTGATTTCATTGAGATTCGCTGTCTTAGGCAGACGTAGTGATCTACTTTCTCCAGTTTTGCATCTTCAATTTTGGCCGTTGTGGTTTTTTTTTCAAAGTTTTTGTCAGACATAACCTTCGTTTTTGTGCAGGCCAACTTTTTTGATTTCTTAGTCTAGATAATCTATCATTAGTTGGAGGTCGTGTAGGTTTTCTATGAAGAAGGCGATCACTTTTGCAGATCTGAGGTTGTTAAGATATTTGTCGTCTATTTTGATCCTTCATATTTCCCAGTCCAGGTTCCAGAAGGTCATCTCCACGGTTGTTAAGAATTTTTGGTGAGCTTGTATCACATTGCCTTTCTATTGTCTGGAACAAGAAGGTTTCAGGATCTTTATGTAGCCTGATGAAAGGAAACTGAACTTGGCAAGCATAAAAGTGAAGTATTGTCTGTGTTTATCTTGAAGGCAAGTAGAAACTCCCAATTTCAAACATTGGTGCAATTCAATCTTCCCACCATTATTCCATTTTTTTTTTTTTTTGAGGACCAACCCAAGCTCAGTTGCATGGACATCAATAAGGTAATTATTCAGTCACTGATTCTCAAAGTGAACAGGTTCTGTCGACTTGGAAGACTGGATCAAAACGATTCTCCAACACTTTCCCCAACTCATTAAACACTGTGTCATAGTAGGCCATGCAAGGTAAATGCCAAATATATTTGTATCCTAATATATTTTGAATAAATGTAATTGGCAAACTTCCAACTTCTCCGGTGACCATATTATTTCTCATAAAGCATGAAATTCTATGTAGAAGCTGCGGTAAATAATAGGAAACATTATTATATCGAAGATCACGAGGGAAATTACGAAAGCTTCCTCTCTGGTGATAGATGTCTAGTGACCGAGAGATTTAAACTTCTCTGATTGGATAATATGTTTCAAGATAGATTTGCACATCCAATATGGGGAAGAGGTACCGGCTGTTTGATACGATAATATTGTGAAGAGATTTGGGGAAAAAAAAATGGCAGTTTAGGTGCATTGCTAGTGTTTCTGATTTAAAGAGCTGCGATATTTTTACAGCATCACTAACTAATTTTAGGTACATATTGTGTTAAACATGAATAATGAAAATGTATACTCGTACCCATGCTGATATTTCCATTTTCTCACCGCATAAATAATCACCTTTCCATTCCTCCACCATGTTCTGGTTAGGTAAAGAAGTGATCGTAGCAGGAAGTAGCTCATAGAGACATTAATGTTCTCCATATTACGATTGGTTAGAGTATGCATCGAGTGAAGAAGAAAGGAAATGGTCATATATTTTGATACCATATGGTAATTTAGGGTTATCATTCAGACTGCACGTGTTGACCATGAGGATGTTGATAAAGATTGGTAACCACAATGTTGGGGGGGGGACTAATTCATGTATTCATCTGAACAGAAAAAATATATATATTTCTTTAAGGTCTTCGTATGCATGAGAGTCTTTACATAACTTCAGAGAGTGTACATGTGGTATAACAATGCATGTACGTGAAAGCTCTGTGAAAAAAGAATTCCACCTCCAACATTTCTGACAGTCAGCAAGGTTAGTGCAAGAAAAAAAAAGTAAACTCGTGGAAAGTGGACTTTCGCGATTGAAATTAGTTTTTTTTTTATAACGAGGGGACTATTTCCCGTGACATCAATGGGAACACTTATGGCCTGTTGTATTGATTCTAATTTGGAGTGGGGGTGTTATTGATCATTCATGATGATTTTCAAAGAGGAAATCACGACGAATTTCACGTACCATTGTCTAACTTGCACTCTAACAGTTGATTGCTTATTAACAGAATCTGACTATGTAACAAAGAGGCATATGGAAGAGACACTGCATTTCTGGAAGGCCTAGTGCAAAATACCTGCAAGCTATCAATTCTGATTCAGTGATTATGCATTCGCTGTATCACAACAGTTCTATACAGCATTAACCTTTTATGAACGACAGGGTTATAAAGTTAGCGAAACTAACAAATTATCATCTTTAATTGGGGTAATCATCCTGACATCGTGAATAATTGGGGTTTGGCATCTAGGTGATCAATATAATCCTCCTCCTTATCCTGATCATCATCATCAATCTTTTAACGCCTGTTGTTGGACAAATACTTTCCCCCAAATTCTCCTGGCCTCTTTACCGTGGGTGTCACGTAGCGAATAGTTGCTGAACTTGTCTAATTTGTTATGCAATCATTTTTGTAATAGTTTCACATATGATCTTTGGGGATCCACATCTTGAGTCATGATGTACAGAGGTTATCTGAGATTTTAGCTACATAACAAGCCCTTTAGCATGTGAGTTTTTTTTAATGAAATTTATGATACTTCTGACTCTTGCTTTTTCATTTAAACTACTTTTGATCACTCCCTGTGGTATTGGACATGACGCAGAAGTATTTCGAATTGACACTGGACAACAATCGTAACAAAAACGAAGTGAAACTATTTTCCTTACGTCTCTCATAGATATTTTCATTATCGTGCTGCAAATGAAAATATAACTACCTTACAATACAAGTAAAATAGTTGAATATTCTAAAAAAAACAGGTGTATATATTTTTTTTAATGTGTTTTACCCCCACAATATCTTGAGCTGGTCCAGCTTTTTAAATCACAAATTACCCTGATATGTTGACAAAATCTCACCGGCAGTAATTTCCGTTGTGAGAGAGACCAAATTCAAAATAACGATTGATAAATGTAGATGCCCGCCCGAGTCAACTCAAGACGGGAGTCTGGGTGGCGAGGAAAAGATTATTTAGACGTTAACATCTGAGAAGCCACTTTCAAGATTGATGGCTAAATAGGCTTGGTTGGACGGGAGTGCAGCTGAAATGTCCAGAGGTTGCACAAATCCATCATGAAAATTTATGATCGCCACGGACTTTACAAATAATGGTATAATTTGATGTTTACATTTGCAACCCGTCTGTCACGTTTGGGATGGTTTATTCATTCGTCACATGATAATTGATAGATGAAGAGTTGTTGAAAGCGGGATAGAAGAAATGGAATGTAGAACGAATCACATCCACAGACATATATTTAGCTATGTGTTGTGCTGGAAGACAAGTGTTGCTTATTTTAGCGAGTGGCTTCACTGTGTGTGACACAAAGCCACACGACACGAGACCTAATATAAAGATTAGATCTTGTCCGAATTCAATCGATTCAACTACAGTGTGCCGATCATTGACTGTTTGCATTTGAAACTTTGACTTTCGCAGACCAAGGAAAGGTACTGCTGGATATGCAAACGTGTTTTGCTATTTTACTGAGATTGATATTCTCAAACACCCACAATGCTTTCAACTAATTCACCGTCAATAGGTCATTCTCGAGGGTTATAAGAGCAAGGTCCTCCTTTAAAATCTCCAGCCATTTGGAGGATATTGAAGACTTTTTTTTAGTCTCGATGTGATTTGGCCATCAGTCAGAAGGGGCCTTACGTCGAAAGTATGGACAGATACTCTCTTGGGTTGATTGGTCGGTACTGAAACGCCATTGAGCGAGTGAGTTTTCTTCATATCTCGTGTAAGGCATTTTAGCCTCCTCACGACCAAGTCCCTTACAATTTCTTGCTTTTCCCAGGTACGAGAGATGAGGGGAGAACAGGGTGATGTAACTGATGGCGATTTCGAAACAGGAATTTGCCGGAGCGCTTGGCTGTGTTTGATGTTCCAAGGAGAATACCTTGAATGGATTAAGGCGTAATTGTGATTCATAAACTGTTTTGTCTATGTTAATAAACGGTTGGGTACTTTACGATCAGACCTGGTACATATATTGATTTATTTATGGCCTTCGAGTGATATTAAATCTACTTATGACATGATGTTCTCGAAATAATAGATAAACAGTAAGATCGACTCTTGAATGACAGATTGAAAGGAAGACGGATAGGAAGAGAAATTTGAAGACTGGTAAATAGTCTTCCCTGTGATAAGGCAGAAAGGTAAATTGTAAGTTGTAGGAAAATACATTAATTTAAAAGAGACGCCGACTGATTCATGGACAGAGATGTAATCGTCTATCTCAAGCCACCATGATTTAGTTGCTGTTGCCCATACGCGTTCAAAAAATTAAAAATTGATAAAACTGATTATAACTGAAGTCATCTGGAAGTATCTAAAAAGGATGGATCTCTTTATCTACAATTATCTAAAGAGAATTTCAGCACGAGATTTGGACATTGTTGGAGTGGAATGACTGTAGAGATAAACAAAAAAAAAAACCTTTGAGGGAAATAAGACATTAAGAAACAACCTTTTCAAACTGTACCTTCTGGTGTACTTGCGCAATTTGTCGAAGTTGTTGCCCCCAAAATGTAACCAGGAGAGCCCAGACGCATGTACGAACTAAACTCACACGATCGCCGTAAAGACGTATAAGGAGAAAATAATCAGAAGCCAGCTTGATTTGAAGGATGGGAGGACAGTTTTGGTGGCTGAAGTGATTCGACAGAGACACATACATACATACATACGTCAGAAAAGACATTGGAAAATAGTGACGTTGAATTAGAAGCAGAGTGAGTGGGCAATTAATTGACTGGAAGATTGACTACTCGAAAGGGACAAGTCAGATCGTCTGATAATTTGGTTTATTGGTGTAATGATCGAGCAAATCTTGATCTCACTGGTGTTTGCTCATTTCATTTGGGTAAATACTTTTAGAATATATTCAATACGCTTTAAAAAAAAGTCCTGAAAAACATAAAAATAATGACTGAACGAATTTACTTTTCGGTATCTTTTTATTAATATCTCCAATTGAGATGAGAGGAACTATAGATAAACTTACATTCCCTAGGAAGGAATCTATTTGAAAAATGATACAATACGTCTTTAACATAACTTTCACATTGATGGAAACAAATTGAACAGATATGGATTGTTGATTAGCAAAAATGAAAATTTGCGTTTGAATGGTAACTTGGCTTCTGCATCAAAAGCAGCTGTTTAGCGTATATATATATATATATATATATATATATATATATATATATATATATATATATATATATATATATGTGTGTGTTCTTGTGTATGTATGTATGTATGTATGTATGTAGTAGAATGGAGAATCATGTGGATTCACCTGAAAAACAAACAAAACAGATATGACAGAGACATAAACTTATTAGTGTAATGAAACTCATTCTACTGAATATCCAGCTTTACCTTCAACCAAGTCAACATCTGATGTTTTATCTACCGAGTCTCTATGAAATAAACAAATCATATAACGGATATTGCATTGTATTATATCATACTATGTTACATTGCATCCCTGATGTGTACTGTGTGAAATATCTATATAACATCAATCTATCTATCTATCTATCTATCTATCTCTCTCTCTCTCTCTCTCTCCATATATATATATATATATATATATATATATATATATATATATATATATATATATATATATATATATATATATATGTATATATATATATATATATATATTACTTCATGATTCTTTTAAAATAATTTGGAAACATTTTGATAAACAAAGTAGAAAAGTCCAATTTTTGAAAAAGAATAAACGGTGCTCAATATTAATCAGCCTGGTAAATTCATGGGAGATAAATTACCCAACACGTGTTCATTTGTTCTACCGAATGTTAAGAGTGGTAAATAATTTTTTAAGAGATTAGATTAAAACCCGAAATAGTATATATATATATATATATATATATATATATATATATATATATATATATATATATATTCTGATTGTTATCGCTAAATTAATCGAATATTGTGGGTGCGAGTCGGTAGAACATTGAATGAGATTCAATTCCAAGCAAATATGTTGTAATTTGAAGTTATGAATGGAAAGACGTTTCAAACTCGACTTCTTTTCGAATGTTCAGTCTTTTCAATTGGCTGCATTAAAGATATGGTTTGTACACAATACACGGAATATCCATATGTTTCAGACTCGCTACAATAGTATATATATATATATTTATATATATATATATATATATGTATATATATATACACACATTCACACACACACACACGCACACACACACACTCACACACACACACACACACATATATATATATATATATATATATATATATATATATATATATATATATATATATATATATATATATATATATATATAAACTGTGTTATGTCCCAGTAGATATGCCATCCGAAGTGACCTAATTTCTTTTTACATCTTTACCCTTCAATGTTATTTCGACATCTTATCAATTACAATAGTTAATTGCTGTTTCTCTGCACAAGGAACAATGGTTTTCGAGTAGTGTCCTTGCTCATTAGGATAGGATACAAATATTTTACCGTTCTTATCACAGAGCCAAGAAGAGCAGGCGAAAGGCAATCAAATTGACCAATGAGACAGAAAAATTTACAACAAGATTCCCGTTGATCATGTGACGACGGCAGCGTGTGAAGTTGCACAACCTTGACACAATCGCGAGCTTTATCAAACCTATTAAGATTGCCTTTATCGGGACTCTTGTCAAAAGGCCTGATTGCTCCAATGACCTTAGAGCTCATCACTGATGTTGCAGGTAAAAAAAAAAAAATACTCAATTACTTGCTTAACAGATATTAATCATTAGATGCTTTGCACTGAAATAGTGGTTAGAGAGTTCATATCAAAGATTCTTATGTTGTCGTATGTTTGATCGTTACTGACCTCTATGTAGACTGGGTGCAGTTTAGTACCTCCAAGGTAGCCATTTTACATGAGGGTTGTCAATATTCTAATTGGATTTTACTGGGTACCATTAACATATGTTTTATTAAAGAACTAAATTATGAATAGCACATACCCACAATACGTGTTTGTTTTCGTTGATGCTTGCGTCATACTCGAGCAGAACAATACATGATTATCCCTAATACGTCCTAACTACCTGCCAGCAACTGCAAATTATTTTCAAACGTTTTCTTTCCATCTAGACAATAAATGTGTTCCATCCGTTGACATATAATATTAACTGATAATTCAATTACGATTAGAATGGAAACAATGTGAAAAAAACAAAAACAAAAAGTCTTCACCGGAAAAACCATTCAATAGTTCAATGTACTGATAAAAATGCATTATATTTATCCGTAGTTAGGAATGTTCATATATGTATGCAGGAAGTGAAAAAAAATTATCGGTTTTTAAGTTGGTATGTGAATGGATGCGTACGTACGAGAGTGAAATCGTTTCCAGGCAAAGTTACTGATACAGCCCACATTCTGCTAAGCCCAGAATGAAAACTTTCGAATCGACTCTACAATAGTGACAGGACATATGGTAATCTTCAAGACTTCAGTGGTTGTCATATACAGTGCTCATTGGAATGGTCCATCTAAATTTATATCCATCTATCTATCAATCAATCTATCTATCTATCAATCTATCTATCTCTCTCTCTCTCTCTCTTTCTCTCTCTCTCTCTCTATATATATATATATATAAATATATATATATATATTTATATATTTATATCTATCTATCTATCTATCTATCTATCTATCTATCTATCTATATATATATATATATATATATATATATATATATATATATATATATATATATATATATATATATATCAGTCTGTTAATGTATACGTGCCAATAGATGAACTGTTAATTTACACGACCGGTCTGTTATTTCTGTGCATTTTCCTGACCGAATATCATTTGAGATACTTAAACAAACGATCTCTGAATATTTTATTTGACTTTCAAAATAACACAATCGATATTTACTTCATCTAACTCGACCAGTCTTTGATTAACATCGCCAAAATACACCGGCGTATGTCCACTGAAAATCAATTTGCGATTAACAGCAGCTTGCTAAATTAAATTACAGTCAAACTGTGAAATTAATTCATATTGAAAATTAAATTAGCCCCACGGACACTGCGTAGAAGCAAAAATAACATAGAAATTAAATTGAGAACAAAGTGTATTTCTCTTCTTAATAAACGCCGATGAGGATCTTTGCAGCAGAAGACAAAACAGACTTCACTTAAAGGCGATAAAAATTAATAATTCTGGCTAATTAGACACTTGATAATAGAACATTAAAAGGCCGTGTATTGCAGTTTGAATAACACGACATTCAATGAAAATATTGCAGTTTTGCCCGAGCGTTTTATTTGATACACACACATACACACACACACACACACACACACACACACACACACACACACATGCACACACACACTATCTCTCTCCCTCTCTTTGCCATCTGTGTCTCCCTCATCTATATCATTTTTTCTTTCTCCATCCTTCTTTCTCTCTCCTATTCGAACTCAATCCCTTACTCTCCCTCTCCTTTGCCCTATTTCTCTCCCCCTATTTTCCTCTTTTCCCTCTTTCTCAAACTCTTTCTACTCCTCATTTAATTTCTTCCTCCTAGACTATATCCCTTGATTTCTTTTTTCCAACCACTCTTTCCACATTCACTTTCACTGCAATGTGGTTCGCCCTCTATCCTTGTTTTCCGATATTTTCCCCTCTATCCTATTTTCTCTTTCAAAGCAACTCCCTCCCTCTCTCTCTCTCTCTGTCTCTCTCTCTCTCTCTCTCTCTCTCTCTCTCTCTCTCTCTCTCTATATATATATATATATATATATATATATATATATATATATCTTTCTTGTTCTATCTCTTCTTCTTTCTCAACAGGTTCATATTCCACTTACTCTCCAATTTTTTATGTTCACCCTCTCTCTGTCTCGCTCTGTCTCTGTCTTTGTCTGTCTCTCTGTAATCCTGTTGGTCTCTCTCTCACTCAATATTTTCTCTCTCAGACGCTCAGGCAGAGTGTTGTGTGGTGCTGGCCACCCCATCTCTGCTCATCGATAGGCCTAAAAAAAAGAAGGTAATTATCGCTAATGAACCAGGGTGAATTAAAATCACTTGATAGCTGGAGTAACTGAGGGAGAGGTCACTTAATGATTCATAACGAGACAAAATATAAAATTCACACAATATTTGAGAACAGAAAAGGTGGAAAGTAAACAAAGAAAATGCAAGACGTTGGGGAAGGAGGAAACAGAAGCAAGAGAGTGGAAAAAATGCACTAGTCTTGTGAAAGAAAGGATAGGCCAATTATTATTAATCTATTTAAAACTGTCATTGATACTGTCAAAGTGGGTTTCTCCCGTTTTGAAGTTGATCCCGCTATTTATCTCTGTATGTGCGTCTACATCATTCATCTCAGTCGTAGCAAAGAACTAACCAACCTGAGGCAAAGCAGACAACACAAACAGAAACTATGAGGACAGAAATAGCAGAACCATGAATTAAAAAGCCATGCAAAATATCGCTGACGAGTGAACATCGATATGGCTACGCAAAGGACATTCAGTAGAGGAAATGGAATCGCTTACCAAAAAAAAATTCATCAAGACAAATTACGCCAAAGCAAAGATTGAAAAAAAAACAAAACAAAAAAAAAAACTAAAGAAACATTTTACACAAATGGATGAGACTGTAAATAAAATATCGTGTAAAATATTGAAGCAGCCGACAAAGTGTACAAGATAATGCACGTCAAAGTAGCAATTGGAATAAAATGGGAATTATGTGATGGAATTTGATCTTATAGGTGAATGGTATATGTACAAAACAGAGACTGTCCTGAAACGCAGAAGCAATCAATTACTCTGGGACATTGAAACTGGTCTATTTATCAAAGAAGGCTAGTTAGGCCTAGTTGTCATGGAAGAAGAAAAGACCACCAGCCAAAAGATACAAATTGGTGTGCATACCGATCACAGAGTGAAATGAAAGAGATTTTGGAAAACTCAAGGACCTGGCCCAAGAGCTGAGAGAGCTGTGGAACATTGAGGTCTGGGTATAATCAATATTCGTAGGTGCACTGAGAATCGTAACAAAGTCATTGCAATCGAGATCGAAGGGGGATTGACACCACGCAGACCCCAGTGATTTTGATAAGATTCCAGTAAATAGTGTGATAACATGAGTGCATTTTTTAATCAAGTTTGTTTACACACATATGCACACTTGTTTGAAATTTAAGAGAGGGAAATGTTTCTTTTCATTTATCTCCTTTTTGTCCTACACTGCATTCGGAACTAAAAAGTATTGTTCCTTGTTGTAAAAAGAAAAAATGAATTCTCCAAGTGAATCGTTGATTTTCTTTTTGAAAACGATAATTGTTCAGCCTGTTTGCCATATATTTGGAACAATTTTTTGTTCATGGAAATTTGAAGACATTGGGCCTAGAATATTTGATTTAGTCGAAATGCAAGCCGTTCACGTAAACTCATTTTTCAAGAAATCGATATGAAATCGTATATTATAATTTAAGGATTCGTTGCTTTAATTCAAATTTGTTTAGGAAATCATTACCAATCTTTCTTTGCACTGTTCCTTTGGTTTTATAGTGCAGGCTAAATTCATCCGTACTGGAGTAAGTTTTTGAAATGGTTTACTTTTGGACACGATATCGGGGATGTTTTTTTTATTTATTGAATATCGGTATTGATTTGAAGATTTTACCGCATTATCAACAATACTTTTTGAGAGATATTGCTATTGATTTGAAGATTTTGACATGATATTGGGAATGTTTTTTCTCGTGAAATATGGAAATCAATTTTGACGTGGTTCTGTGAATGTTTTTCGGATCAGTTTTCGTTTTGTTAAACAGACACACCGTTAAGTCAATGAGAAGGAGTTGGTTTATTGTGGTCTACAGAACGCCACAGTCTGCGAAGATAATTGATATTGGTCTGGGTTTGTTTTACGAAGGGTTTAGAGTAAAGTGAAGATTTATCACTCTTTGTGTTTGAAGATCGATACACCGTGGCATTCGCTACCCTTTTCTTCAACGTATAGAACGATAGCTTCCTATACAATACAGGCTTCATGATCCAGTAGCAATGGCTTAATAGTTAGAATGAAGGCAGTCTGTGAAAATTATGCAGGGGAAGTTGGTACGGAAAAGTCCGCAACGAAGCCGTCAGAATAAGGCCCATTAAGACCGGGAAAAGCTTTTTGCTTAGGTCGAATTAAGGATTTTTTGAAAAGGGTTAAGTGAAGTACTGACGCTAATTTTTAAGTCTATTGGCTACACAAACACATGAACGGACACATAATCATGTGTGAATATAGACAGGGTAAAATCCTTTGCCATTTTCATGGCTGAGGTTGTTCAGCTTCAATGTGCGTTGAAGACCACTGGTATTGGGTTTGATGCATACCTCTCAAAGCATATGACCCAACAGCAATTCAATTCAATAAAAAGAAGAAATAAAAAAGGGAGGCAACCATCATCTCCACCAAACAACTGGAACAGCAAGCAAAAACCTTGGCCAACAACAATTTTGCTTATTCTAGGAGAAGGAAATGATGCACGTGAATAAGTCCAACGGATGAAATAAGCAGACATGTACGAATAGAGAACCCTGTAATGAGTGACCATCATTTAACTGAAAGCATGATCAAAGATGGAACGGACCTAAAGTGTAGGATCTGTGGATGCTAGGACAAGATGACAAAGAATGACTACATCTAGAAGCACAACAAGAGGCACACCTGCACGGAAAGGATTACAAAATCAAAGCATTCAAAAGATGTTATGAACATCAACCAAACATTGTCACTGAAAACAGCGATGGCACCGTCTTTTCTGACAAGCCCATCCTGTCTGACGGGGAAAGAACCTTAAACAGACCTGGCATCGTTACCGAGGACCAGAAAGAAAATGGTGCCTTTTCATAGACATAGCAAATGCCATCTGAAAAAAATATTCCCGTGAGAGTAACATAAAACATTTCCCAAAACAAAAACCTGCATAATGAGAAAATCAAACTGTTGAGCAGGAAGAGTGAAATACCATCAATGGTCATCAGAGTTCGAAGACGCTTAAAAAGAGAAACAGAAAAGATCACCAACTGTATTTGCTGTCCAAAAGATCTTCCTATTACTGCTGATGAAATGACAACTCCCTAAAACGCCCCAGGAATATCACTGGGGACAAGCACATCGGGATGCAAAATTACATAATAATAATAATAATAATAATAATAATAATAATAATAATAATAATGATAATAATAATAATAACAATTAACTGACCACCTCATTCAGGCAAGAAGATAGGACTTGGTAATTGTAGACCAGAAAAGGAAGACCTGCCAAATAGTTGACGTGGCTGTACCTACAGACTATAGAGTAAAAAGGAAGGAGAGTGAAAAACGGGAAAAATACCAGGACCTAGCAAGAGAATTGAGGAAGATGTGGAACATGAAAGTCAAGGTAGTGCCGGTCATAGTGAGCGCACTAGGAACTGTCCCAAAAACGCTGAGGGTGAGACTGGAGGAGATCGAGATTAGAGGAAGGATTGAGACTGTACAGACCACAGCTCTACTGGGAACTACTCCAGCGATTACCACCAGGCAACTGGTGTGAGATTACAAATAATAATAATAATAAATTCCAAATAATAATAATAATCATTATCAATTTTGATTTCCCACCAGTTGCCTGGTGGTGATTGCTGAAAGCAAGAGTGACAGTAAGTCCACTCAGGTCTTCAGCCCACATCTCATCTTTCTCTCTCGTATTGCACCAGTGCTGTGGTCCAAACCTTGGTTACCATTTGGGGTTTTCCTTCACATCCTCGGTAAGGCCACTGCTAACATATAGGGTGGCAGATTTTATATTTCTAGCGCTTTCCACAGTTCCTGGCAATGCTGTGGTCTGTACAATCTCAAACTATCCTTTATTATTATTATTATTATCATTATTATTATTATTATTATTATTATTATTATTATTATTATTATTATTGCTGCTGCAGTAGTTCTTGTTGTTGATGTGATAATCGATAGATACCTTTCGGTTATTAGAATAATTTATTGGACTCGCTCGAGAGCATATCTGTTTCATTTATGTAAATTAATTTAGCTTTGAAATCGAAAATTGATACTTTGCAATAATTCCGCAAGGTTTAATCATTAATATCATCAGGTTCATTGCTATCATCATTATCATTGAATCCGAGTCCCACTGATGTTTTTTTGGCTGAAGGTTAGCATCGTGAGCATTGCTAATTCACATACAAACACACACATACACACGCACGCAAACACACATCGATGCACACACACACAGACATAGAAACACACATACACACACAGAGAAGCACACACACACACACACACACACACACACATACATATATACATGTATATATGAGGAAAAAACATGTATAAAAAAGTAATTAGCCATTTGAAAAGTATTTACTCACTCTCACTCTGTTTGTTAGACTGTCTGTCTTTTCTTTCTCTCTGTCTCTCTCTTTTTCTCTCTCTGTATATAGAGAGAGAAAGGGAGGGGAGAGGAGGGAAGAAAGAGAAAGGTAGTTAGAGATGTGTACATATGTCTGCTTGTGTGTGTATATATATATACATAATATGCATATATTTGTTTAACATCACATAAATTTTGGATATATATACGCGTATGTGTGCATATGTATAAGTGGGTGTATATGAATATATATATATATATATATATATATATATATATATATATATGTGTGTGTGTGTGTGTGTGTGTGTGTGTGTGTATGTGTGTATTAAGCTAAGTTGAAGGAGAGCTTCAAATATGATGAAATAATGGATTGGCTATAATTTATACCAAATTTTCTATCAACTAGCCAGGAATCCATTTACCTTGAAGAAGATAAAATCCATCAAGAATCAACAACCATACATGGAAATAAAAAAAAGTGAGAAAATGATAGAATAAAAATTTCCCCCCCAGAAAAATACACATCCCTCCCTAATCATGTCTTTGATAGGGATCCAAGTATATAGAATCATTTCCTTGAAGAAGCCTCAAAAGGACAGGAAAATAAACCTGTTTGTTGTGTAACGATTATCTCAACCTTTATCTCTCTCTCTCCATCTCTCTCTCTCTCTATATATATACATATATATATATATATATATATATATATATATATATATATATATATACATACACACACACACACATATATATATATATATATATATATATATATGTGTGTGTGTGTGTGTGTGTATGTATAAAGAGAGAGAGAGACAGAGAGATAGATGGAGGGATGTATATATCTTGGTGTGCAATATATATATATATATATATATATATATATATATATATACCCACACAAATGTATATGTGTGTATATAAATATATATATATATATATATATATATATATATATATATATATATATATATATATATATATATGTGTGTGTGTGTGTGTGTGTGTATAAACAGAGAGAGAGACAGAGAGATAGATGGAGGGATGTATATATCTTGGTGTGCAATATATATATATATATATATATATATATATATATATATACACACACAAATGTATATGTGTGTATATAAATATATTTATGTTTACAAACATTGACACACACATATATATGTTTGTGTATGTGTGCCTATATCGTATATATTCACCTATCTTTAAGTATGTTTACTTGAGTATGCGTACGTGCATGCATGAGTATGTGCATATATACATATACATATACATATATATATATATATATATATATATATATATATATATATATATATATATATATATATCAATATAATTATGTGTGATTATAAATTTAGTTTCAATATACTGAAATTCCATGTGAAATGATTCCCCGTTATTTCACGGTGAATGTATCATTAAGCCTCGACATTGTAAACACAATAAGCAATTACAGATTTTGGAGCAGAGTCAGGAATCTATTTGATTGTTCATTGTTTTTTACCTAGTCTAAGCAATCTATAATCATTCTGACGGATCAAGTATCCATTATTTCGTATCACATGTGCGAATGTACATCAATGTGGTCTTTCCTAATCTCATTCAGGGAAGTCACAGAGGAACAAATCTGAACTGTAAAGGCACAGACAAATATGAGATCTTTTGTCAAAATGCCTTTCAAATGTACGTGCAGAATCACTTATGCGTTTATTTACTTAAACAATTTTTATCATTAGTGTATTGTTACCGACTGAAGGGAAAAACCAAATGAATTACACCATAAAAGAATGCATGCCAATCTACCAAGTTGTTAACCAACTTAAAGGCAAGGCAACCAGTTCGGTGTAAAGATTTCAGACAGGCTTTGTACACATACACACACGTACATATATATATATATATATATATATATATATATATATATATATATATATATATATATATATATATGTATATGTGTGTGTGTGTGTGTGTGTGTGTATATGTATATATATAGCGAGAGACAGAGATAGAGAGACAGAGACAGAGAAAGAGAGCTTGTTTAATAAAGATATGTATTAATTCAGACAGTGTTGAATAGACTCAAATGTATAGTCTGCAAATAGCAATTTAATTAAGTTCATGGATTTTATCTTATTTATGGAATTTATGAGACTCGACTTCCTGTAGAATTTCCTAATTAAATGGCATTCAGGCTTTGTTAAC
>OY735208.1:65380458-65412958 GCA_963457665.1 Thysanoteuthis rhombus
ACCTCGAATGCTTGATTGTTTGTTAGATATACGCGAGTGAAAGCCATCACTCCGATTACGACGGTCGGGCGTATCCAAACATTATGGGTCGTAAAAATTGATTTATATAATTTCTTTGTGGTAACTCACGAAAATGTTATCGGCTACCCGGAAAAGGTTTGCCAAATATAATTCAGAATATATTTATTGCTTCCCTTGTGACAATTCTAGTTACGTCAACGCCCAGCTTGCTTGTCAAAATTCGAAGTTAGGCCATCGTAAACTAAGATGTGCACGCTGAGACAAGCTCTAAAAACGAAGGTAAAATAACGCACAAAACAAGTCCCTGAACCTGACAGAACAAAAGACGCCTGTGTTAAAATCGAGGCATTGATGATAGTATTCAACGCACACACACACACACACAGACACAGACACACACACATGCACAAAAACCTGCACATATATTCATATATGTATGCATATGTGTGCGTATGTGTGTATGTATGAATGTGTACGTATCTATATATTGCTTAGTGATTTATTAGAATTATATTAAGATGAATAAAAACTCATAAATAAAAAAATATATAATCAATGAAAAATATTAGAAAAAAAAAGAGAAGTCAACGTAAAACAGGAAAAAGTCCGATCTTTGGTGCATTGAATTTGTCAATTGAGGAGGGGCACGGTCTATTAGCAAAATCATTGTTCGCATCAACCCTACAATATTCATTTCCCCTTCTCCCAAATGAATCATTCTCCAAAATTCTCCGTTGTGGCGTTGCGTAGTAACAGTTTGTTGAGAGTTCGAGCTATGTAACCAAAAATGTTCCTCACACCCTACGAAATACATATAAGAAAGTTAAATGTTCTGATCGTCAATAATTTCTCTATTTCAATCCATGAATGCAATAATTAACGGATGTAGTTAGTCACTTAATGAAAAAACAAACTCTACGACGAACGTCCTTCAGCTGCACGTTGTTTTGGGGATGATGAAATGAAATCCAAATCTACATAAAAAGAAATACAACATTAAGGAGAGGGAAGCCAGTCTCAACGAAGGAACAAAAGTAGAACAAAACAAGGATAGAAACAGGAAAGACTGAGAATATAATACAATTATGGATAGTTACCGTTTTAATATTCAAGTCAGATTTGTTGTTGTGACTTTCGATGGAAATGTTCAGTTGCAGTGTTAAAATCCAGACAGGGTATAAAGTTAAAACAAGCTTCACACTTGGAAAAAAAGAAACAAACAAAAAAAAAAGACAGAAAAGAAAATTTGCTTGTGCAAAAGATCTCTCCTCAGAGTGTATCGGAAAATCACGATCTAGTTAAAAGACTTTCATGTAGAAAGCATATCGAGATAGAGGAGCGAGTACTGTTTTTTTCCTAAGTTTTCGATGCCATGAGGCAAAATATCAGATCAAATGTTGCTTCTAATCTTTTGTATCCAGTGTGAACAAAGTTCGTATGTTTTGCAAAATATCTTCACAGTGGCAAAAGAATGTACACATTCAATAATCGAGTGAAACTTGTTTCAATATAATATTGACCCAGCCTATCTATCATATTGAATAAATAAAAAATGATATCATCCATGTATGTAAGCATTAGTTATTTACATTGAACCATTCGGTTCCGTTTGCTGTTGTTGTTGTTGTCACCGTTGTTGTTGTTTTCCGTTGGAATAATCTTTTTAAATATCCCTTATCATAATGCAATACTATTCAAAAAATAAATAAATGGTAATTAATCGATTCCCAGATAACTATTAGGAAAATGCTGGAAATGATTACATCAGAACTAATTCATTGCAAGATTAGTTTGAGCAACTTAACTTTTTTACATACATGTACTGTTTTTGCACACTGTTTGGATAATGTGTGTAAGATGATTCCGTCTGCTGATACATTTAATATTAAGTGATACTGAATGAAAGATGAAAGTCAGTCGGAATCGGATATCTAAAGCAAACTAGAGAATAAGGCTAGTAGCATTTACTGCTGTGATATTCAAGGTGAAAATCCAGGAATCTTTTGAAGTAATGAATCTAAAATTAGCATAATTAGCAGATGCATGATAATACGTTGCAGAGGGTAAACACTCTGTGTTCGTTTTAAAATGAAGACAATGTTTGAATAGTTTATCAAACATTTCAGGTTGGATCATCACCCGACGATTTTCAGTCGAAATCAGCTTCTATGTATTAAAAAAAAATTGAAAACATTAATCTTCTATGTTGTACTATGCACCCACGAAAATGGCAGTTCAAAAAAGGTGCCCCTTAAAAAAAACTTCTAAATCATTAATCATGCTTTCTCCAATAGAAGGCACATAATTTGGTGGGATGTTTATCTCTAATAAACACAATGATATGATCTTTGGAATAAAACATATTTTAGTATGTTATTTGGTTTATATTTTGTGCTGGTCAAAAAGCAATTAGTAAAAATATCCTTTTAGCTATGAGCGATGAAGTGTATAGAAGCCAAGGAAAAAGGTGGAATTGCATTCTCTTCTCATATTCTCAAATTTTTTCAAAGCAGCTGCCTCTCTGCACAAATAGAAAGCAAATAGCTGTCCTAGAATCTCTGTATTTTTGAATAGGTAAGGGCTTTAAACATTCACCGAAAGTTGGTGAATGTTTATGGAAAGGCTGGCCTTGACATGATCGAAGTAAGGTGATTGGTCAGTGGAGTCGATAGAAATCCTGAAAGAAAAATGAGAAACTGACTTTAGTGAAAGGTCCAGCAGTGGCAGACTAGCGGCTGCTGTGAATGAAGACAATGACAAACAGGCCCATGCTCTCATCAGAGTTGACTGAAGAATCATAATAGTGAAATTCTGTGAAAAGCCTTCAGGTGGGCCATGGCAGTGTCTGCAATTTACTGCAGTTTCTTGACTATTAAAAACATCTGCGCACTTTCCCCAAGCAGGATAGTCATGAAAAAAAAGACTTAGGTTCTCGAATTAGAAGGCTTATATGGAAACCGCAGCAAACTACGTTGACTGCTTTAGTGACAGCCTTGGTTGATGGTTTCCCAATGAAGTTATAATAGAAATAATATTTCAAAGTCACTTTTCAGAATAATGGGCGTTGTTGACGCATGTTTACTGCAGGTTTATTTGATCTATTGGACAACATGCGTATCCTCTCACTCTCCCTGCCTCTCCCTCTCTTTCTCACTCTCACTCTCTCTGTCTCTCTCTGTCTCTGTCTCTCTCTCTCTCTCTCTATATATATATATATATATATATATATATATATAGTTGCTTGTAATCACGTTTGTGTGCACGCCTGTCTTTGATAGGGGAAAGGGGCAGAGTAAGAAAAATTAACTGACATCAACAGACTGCAACCATTTACCCACAAATGATATCCACTTTCATCTGATGAAATATTGCATATCAACACTTCTCAAACAGGGGGTGGTGACCCCTTTAGAGGTCGTATTAACATTTTTTTCACGAAATATTAAAGTTATCAAGTAACAGGCGTTTTTTTCCAATTTCTTAAGAGATATTTATTCATATTGATGCTTTTTGTGAAATGACATTCAATAATATGAATGAAAAAATAGTGCTTGTTACGAAATTTTATTCTGTTTGATATACACCGTTATGAATATTTTATAATATTTACTGATGGACTTAGTTTGTTTCAAAGTTCAATTACAGTAAGATTATGAGTGGAACTTACGTCACTGTGTGAAATATGCAAAAAAGTTTGTCCGTTCAGTCACAAAAACGTTTTGTATTTCCAAGCTATAGACCTTTTTTTTTTTCACCATCTATTTTTTAATTGATGTTTAGGTTATTATTTGTCTTACAAGTAAAATGCAAAATTGCATGAAAAAATATCTCAAAAAAACTTCGTGTGCATTCAATCAATAACAACATAGTTACCTTCAGGTATGTAACAGCTGTCAGGGGTAAAATGATTCAGGAGAGCACTTAATTATGTAAATAAAATGCTGAGCTGGAAACTTGATTTTTAGATCTATACTACGACCCTCAGATATCTTTTTTTTAAACCGCAAGCATTTTGTCTGAATATAGATATGAATTTAACGAATTCCAAAAATAGTTTATTTCACATCAGCAGTAACATAAATACTTACTTTCATACTTTTGATTAGAAGTAAGCATCCATGGGAGGATAATAGTCAGAGCGTGACATCGATCCCCCCTCGCCTCAAAAATTAATAATCGGATGTTTTATTGATTGAAAGCACCATAAATCTCTTCTGAATGAACACAGAAACTGAAACTTTAATCTCTTAAGTTTTCAGAGGTTAAACAAATGTTCAGCTTTTTTTTATAACAACAACGTGATTATATGACATTCTGTAAATATTAAATATCATAATTGAAGAATGAGATCTTGATTTAAATAAACTGTTTGTCTATTTGTTATGCTGTCTACGCGAGAAGATATTAAAGAACATACTTTCCACGACATATTACATCGATAATGTTGCCAATCACACTTAAAACCAACGGTAACGAACATTCGTATTTGAACTGTTGTTACCGGGTCGATTCTGGAGATTTTTCTAACGACTAAAAGTTTGCCCAATCAATCTTAAATATATTGCTCCGCCTGACTTAGTAAAGCAGAAGTTGGATAAAAATCTCGCGATAACACCAATTGCTTATATGAGATCATATTTAACAAACTTACATAAGTTTACATAAAGAGGCACACATTGCAAATCGAACCCATAATATGGACTGATGCACCTGTCATAATGGGTCAGACACCAAGCTTTCATAACTATCAACTCCGCCTGCGTAGTGAATTTGCTTCATACAGGATGTTTGTTAGTTGAAGCTTTTCGCAAAACTGATCAAAGCTCATTGAATGACCATTGTTCTATACTGCCATGTTGGCTTTCTCTCCATCACTGTACATCACAGACCCTATAATTCTATCAACTTAGTCAAATCTGGCAAAAGATTACAATTGTGAAGTATCTGTACTTGTATTTCTTTGGAAATGAAGTTATTTTTCCCGATGTTGTCGATGAAGTATACATCATTATATCACCTACGGAGATAATACTTTAAGCCTCAGTTTATTCAAAGCTAATGGGAATTATTTCTAAGTCATGACTGTAAATTATGTTTCTACCATTCAATTTGTCTTGCAATGGCTTCCTTGTACATTTCCAATTCCATACTTCTTTTATCTATGGATTTCAGTTTCCTACTATTGCATCTTTCACAGCGACAACTATATGAGAAAAGACGGGATGTCACTGGGAAAAAGGGTAGAAAAAAACCCCAGAATAACTACCTGTTGACCCCAGGAAGTTCACACACACACACACACACACACACACACACACACACACACACACACACACACACATATATATATATATATATATATATATATATATATATATATATATATTCATGAATGTACAAAAACACAGTCGAAAAAGTATGAGACAGACATTTAAAAAGAGAGGGCAAAATCAGAACAAATCAGGAATAGAGACAAAAGAACAAGACGTATCATGTCTGGTTAGTCAGTCAATGGAAACCATCGGGTTTTGGCAGTACTCCGGTAATATGCAGTGTTGGGGTTGATCAATTTAAAGAATTTTTTCACATCGTTGATCATCATCATAATCTTTTTTAAAGTTCGTTGTTGGACATAGTACTTCCTCAGGATTCACCAAACTTCTCTATCGTATTTTCTGAATTAGTCTTGTTCATCCCCCCATCTTGTATTTTGCCAGCCTTGGTTTTGCATGTGATCTCAAGGGATCTATGTTGGGAGTCATAATGTCCATCGGTTGTGTCTCATTCTTGCAACAAGGCTAGACCATTGCCATTTAAGTTTTCTAATAGATTCTATGATGTCTCTGACTCCTGTTTTCTTCCTCGTATATTGTGCTGTCCTGTGATCTCTTCATGTGAGGTTGAGCATGGTTCTCTAATGTGCACGTTGCATGCTTCTCTGTTTGTGGGTCAGTCCCTCGATTAGGTTCCATGCTTCAGCTCCATAAGTTATTATCGGGAAGATGCATTGGTTCTTTACTCATCTTTTTAGGATTATTGGATTCATCTTGTTTGTGACGGTTGAGCTTAATATGCCGAAGGCTTGCCATCCCAGGGTGATTCTCTGCTTGATTTCTCCTTCTTATATAGGCTTCAGCGAGATCCGTTGTCCTAAACATGTGTAGTGGTCAACCTTCCCCAGTTATGCATCTTCGATTTCGACGCTTATGTCTTTATTCTGGATGTGGTTGTTGCACATAACTTTTGTTTTATTGATGTTCTTGTGTAAGCCAAATTCTTTTGCTTTCTTTGTTTGGTTCATCAAGCATTAGTTGGAGGTCGTGCTGCTTCTCTGTTAAAAAGACAATGTCGTCTGTAAATCCTAGGTTACTCAGATATTCGCCATCTATTCTTATTCCTCTATTCTCCCAGTCCATGTCACAGAAAATCATCTCGAAGCACGCAGTGGAGAGTTTGGGTGAGCTGGTATCACCTTGTCCTTCTCTTTTTTTTAGGGTTTGAAGGGTTCAGAGTCTTTCTGTAGCCTGATAAAGGAGTTACTGTGATTGTGTACATGTTGCAATACTTTGACGTATATAGGCTTCACACCTTGTAGAGTGATAGCCTTCATGACCATGGGATTCCTGCAGAGTCGAATGCCTCTTTGAAGTCTATAAATGCTACAGCAATTTGCATTTTGTATTCTGCTGATTTCTCTTTCAGCTTATTTATTGAATAGAGAAGGTCCTTGGTCGAGGAGCTTCTTTAAATCCAGCCTATTCCTGCGATCGATTTCCATCTGGTATTTGTTTTATCCGTTTGCTGACAATTTTTGTGAACAGTTCATTGATACAGTTGACTAGGTTTATAAGCCAGCAGTCGTTGCATTTTTTTGTGGGGAGGGGTTCTATTTTTATGTAGAAGCATTATGATTGCAGAGTTCCAGTTTTTCGAGACTCTACTCTGTTTTAGACAAGTAAAACAGCTATTTTTTTGTAGACGATCTCACCAGCTTGAGTAGATCGATAGTGATATTATCTGGTCCAGGGGCTTTTCTTTTTTTCTTTTTTGTTTGTTTTAACTCCAATAGTGCAACTTCTGGAAAGTCCCCAAACTGATTGTCAGCTTCTTGCGTATCCTGGTTGTTGCTTAGTTGCCCATGTCTTGAACAATAGAGTTCTTGCTAGAATTCTTGGGCGTGCTCGACATTTTTGTCTATGTCTGTTCTTATGTCTACATTTCCTTCGAGTGTGCTAGTTATTTGTTTCTGTCCTATACTGAGAGCTTTGTTTATTGCTCTTGAGCCTCGCAGTTTTTCAAGGATGGTCTCGATGATTGCAGATTTGGACCTTCTTTTGTGTTCTGTTAGTTTCTTTTTGATTGTTTTGTTTAGTTCGGCCTCCTCTATTTTTCCCTTGTTGTTGTTAGTGTTTAGGAGTTTCTGTGCTTTTCAATGATTTTCCTGGTTTTGTCCGAGATTTTGGTCTACGTGTTTCTTGCTTCAAACATCGTTGCAGATTCTATTAGAGAGGTTGTTATTTTGCTGTAGAGTTTGTTGATGTCGGAGTAGTTTTCATCGGTAAGTATTTTAAATCTTGTTTTCAATTTTATCTTGAAGGTTTGGGTAAGTTCATTCAGTACGTTTAGTCATTGCAGGTTGGTGTGGAACATTTTCTGCGTTCCTTATTGGTGCATACTTTCATCTTACATCTCACCATTCTATGGTCACTTCCTACATTTACTTGGTATAGAATTTGAATGTCTTTGATAGTGGCTTTTGTCCGTTAAAATGTATCTCAGAATGTCTGTTTCTTTTTTAGTTTTATGGTTGGGGCCCTTCTAAGTCCAGTTCTTGTTTGGTTTCTTTCTGAAAAATGTATTTAAAATGTTCATTTTGTTTGCAGTTACAAAGTTTACAGTCTTCCCTCTCCCATTCCATCTTTTGTATCCGAATTCTCCGACGCAGCATTTGTTCTCCCGTCTTACTCGTGCACTGAGATCTCCTATGATGATTTTAAAGTATTGTTTGGTATCTTGTATAAGCGAGTTGGGGTCACCACAAAAGTTATTTTTTGTTTGTTTAGTTGATAGTGAAGTGGGAACGTAGACCTTGACGTCATTTAGCTTGTATCTCTTTGAAAAATGTATGTCGACGTTTGCTATGCGGTCTGAGATACTTTGGAAGCTACCACGTTGCATTTTAGGTCTTTATTTGCGCGAAAGCCTTCCCCACTTTGTTTCACTTACTCTCTTTTTCGTAGATGAAGAGGAGATGTTTGCTTTCCAATTCTATTAGTTTTCTCTTCGTCTTCTCGTTTAGCTAATACGAATGACGTCCCATATGCCGTTTTTGATTTAGTTCCTTAGATGGGTTTGGTGAAAGTCTGCTGTGAATGTTCTGACGTTGTAGGTGCTTATGTGTGACGTTGTTCTCTTGATGAGGCTTTTGGGGTATTTTTTTGGCGGGGGTTGCTGTTTGGACACATCACTCACATCAAAGGCAAGTGATGTGGCTGGGCCTTTTGGTACCGATAACCCAGCAAAAACGGGCGTTTTTTTTCTGGTGTGGTGTTTAGGTAATTGATGTTGAAGTACATCACCCCAACCCAAAGCAACTGATGCAACTGAGAATTTTTGAGGACCCAGCAAGAACAGCCACTATAAATTTCATTGTAAAAATCATGGGGAGTGTTTGGCTAAGGCCTGCAACGTTGGCTAATGACGTGTTAGTGGGGGATCTGGTGAAGTGATCACTGATGGTGTCGTTTGGAGTGATTTTCGAGCTCCACTGGCACTAGTGAGTAGCAAGTAGGCCTTGGTTTATGCAAAGCTACTGAGGGTGAAAAATAGTAGATTAAGGGTGAAGGTTTGAGAGGCTTATTTCTCTTCTTTCCGTTATTTTTCATCTCATGTTGTCTATGTGGTCTTTCTGGATGGCCCAGCCCAGCTAACATCGTATCTTAGCCTACTTGCGTTTAAAACAGGGCTCAACTTGTGCTGGTGGATAACTAACAAGACTGATGGACTTATACCTTGCTCAACAGCCAGCAGAGGGCGGTAAGAATTTACTACTTTGACGTGTCTAATGTCTGCTTTTATGACTAGTCTAGCTCTAGTCGAGCCTTAAGGGTGGGAGGATAATATAGATTTCCCTTTTTTGCTTTTGTTTCCAAATCTATCTCCGATTTGAGGGTTTAGTGGAATATCAAACCCAAATTCAGTGTACATCTAGAAAGTTTCAAAGCTCTACTTTTGTTTATACTTTTGAAAGAAGTTAGGAGAGGAGATTTAATCAATCATGCAATACAAAGCTGGATCTTTTGTCTTCGTTGATCGCTTAAAAGTCTAAATCTCAAAAGACAGGCAATAACAAAAAGGGGGAAAGAAGTGTAAATCATTCTTATTGCTAAGTATCTTCATTATTTTCATAATTAAGAGGAAAGTTTTTTAGAGAATCGAAAACACTTTTCATAAACAATAATTTGTAAATTATATAAATTTTCAGCCCTCTTAGATACATTGGTGTGACTTGTACGCGAGATACATACATAAATAGCAAACCAAATGTAGAAACATATGTTGAGAGTTTTGGCTTCAGTTTTATGTGACTGCTTTGAATAAAATAAAACACACGTGGATGGTTACTTTTAGATTTCAAAGTAAGGTCGTTGTGATCTTCAGTCGTAATTTTCATTTGTAGCCGAGGAATGAAATGAAATTACAAGGGTATAACTTTGAAAATCACTTATTTCCACTTTGGCTAAAAATCTGCCCTCAGTATCAGGAAGTCATGATCGAGTTGGAAAACTTAGGTGTAGGTTGCATATCTAGATAGAGAAGCGAGTACTCTTTTTGTGAGGCAAACATTACATCAAATGTTCTTTCCAATTTTTGTATTCAGTCTGCGCAGAAAAAAAACAAAAAAAAAACGTATGCTGAACATAAATGTTACCTATAAGGAATGAATTTGCATTGAATAATTGGATGAATGTGAACTAAATTGTTCCAGGTTAATTTGGTCCTAGTCTATATTGCATGTCTAATTAAACAATATCGGCATATTGTGCCATAATGAAAGTATGTTAGCACTAGTAAAGATTGTTTATCACACTCTGAACCAAGACGTGACCATGAACTCTTCTGTAAGCCGTATGTGCGTAAGGCATTAACTTGCTTGAGATTTACCCTGTATTGCTTGTGATGCAATTATAGCAGAGAAGTATGATTTTAAAAGCGAAAGGGCAAAGATTTTCGGCAGGTTTACAACTCAGCTGATAGCTTACAAAGACATGTATGATAGGAAAAGCAAAATAATTGACTCTGTTAAAAAAACTGCGACATTCTTTTGTTTACACAATTTCTGACATTCATTCATGACCTAATTGGCCAAATTACTGAATTTTCTAAAGAATTCAATATTTTCTCTCAAAATAATCTATTTCGCAATTGTATAATTTGAGAATATGACTGAAGTGAAATTAAGTTGGTGATTGAAGTGAAATTATTTCATTTAACTTATCATTCATAGAATTTCATCAAAACCTCAATATTCCGTCGGAAGTACAAAATTCATTTCAATTATTGATTTCGATGGTCTATCTGAAGCAAAATTTCTTCAAAATCACGGAAGAACAAGTTTTATCGGTGAACAAATGTATACCAATCATCTTCATCAATATATTTTGTACAGTATTTTTCCTAAATATTATGTCGAAGTAATTAAAACAGTGCATAAAAGTAAGTGAAATGATGAACGAAAGGCGAGAGTAAAGACGTACACAAATTGAGTTGAAATAATGGTCGAATTATTATCCATCCATCAAGATAACAGCTGTCTTTCTTTGTAAGGTACGTTATTTATCTCTCTTTAATCACTCTCACTTTGGATCACATGATTTCTTGCAAATGTTTTCAACTGACTTGACTTTGGTCTTTACACATTGACTTTACATATTTTTGCAGATCCGTCACAGCAGACAACGGACTTCAACTTCTGATACAGAGGCAGGCAGACATATGAAAAGACTTAGGGGCGTCTAGGAATGTTCAGAATTTTCATCTGTATAAATCAATTGTAATGACCTCTTCACTTTTGGCCATTTCGGATAGCGTGGGGGACATCTAATGTGTGTCTTTTGCAGAAGCAAATCGGTGCGAGGTTTAATTCGAAAATTGGGTGATTCGTGAAAGTAAATAAAAAGAAATCAAATTGAAGCTCAGTAAGACAAAGGAAAAATACATGTAGTAAGATTAATATGAGAGAAAAAAAGCGGAGAAGAGACATGAAAGTGACTGATCAAAAGATCAATTGAAAATAAGAAAATGAATTCCATCAGAAGAGTAATGTCCAAAATCCAATGATAATAACTATGGATAATAGTTGACGAGACTGCAAAAATGTTGAAAAGAAACAAATAGAGTAGCGACTAAAAAAAAAAATACAACTGAGGAATGAAGATGATTTACGACGAAGAGAAAATAAGAGAAAATGGAGGTATATATTTGTATTTAAGCATTCTTTATAGAAAGTGACTCCCCGTAAGCCATTTTTTTCTCTATCCAGAATCAATTATGCAGGTCAGCAACAATGACTAACCCACTCGAGAGCAGCAAAGATATGTGTCAAGCCTGCGATAGAATATAAATAATTCAATTGCAGATATCTCAGAAAGATACCTTCTCTTCTGACAATAAGGCTATTACCATTCCTTTTTAGATAATTTAGTCGGTGGACATGTTTAATAATAGCTAATGCTGAATGGAGAATGCTTGTCAATCGGAATTTCAGTTCATAGGTGAATCAGGAGACCGCTGGCATTTATTGATGCTGAGATTTCAAGTGCTTACCCAGGAGAGTCAGTAATCATAAAAAGTTATTAATCGTGCACCTTCGAATAGAAGCTGCATAATTTGAGATGGATTGTATTTTGATAAACCCAAATATATCATCTTAGAAATAAAATCTATTTTCATACATTACACGGTCTATATATTAGGCACGATTTCCCAGTAGTTTCTTCGTAAATCATAGGGATGATTTTTACAGAATATAGTTGCTACTTCTACGACCATGATGAACTGCATCACGTGATAAGAGACTCCAAATACATTATTGGTAATCTGTAGAGCTAAATAGTGATGGATTCATGCATTTCCTGAGGGCATCAGCACAGAGGAAATGTGAGCTGCCTTGCATGAAATTTGAACTCGTTTCACTGAATCTGTTTTCTATTTTACTCACTCCATCATGCAATTAACCCTTCCTGATATTTGGATTTCTTCTGAGTCGAACGCCTTTTTGAAGTCGATAAATGCTACGGCAAGTGGTAGTTTATACTCTGCTGCTTTTTTTTTCAGTTGATTTATCGAGTGCAGGTGGTCTATGGTCGAGTAGCTTCTTCTAAAGCCAGCCTGTTCACGTGGCTGGTTTTCATCGAGTGTTTTTGTGATTCGGTTGGTGATGATCTTTGTGAAAATTTTATATACACAGTTGAGTAGGCTTATAGACCTATAGTTGTTGAGGTCTTTCGGGTTTCCTTTTTTATATAGAAGCATTATGATAGCAGTATTCCAATCGTCTGGGACTTTACTGTGTTTTAGACACAGGTTGGAGAGGACGGCCAGTTTCCTAGTGATGATTTTACCTGCTTTTCGGAGTAGGTCGATGGTGATGTTGTCTGGTCCAGGGGCAGTTCCTTTCTTCGTCTGTTTAATGGCTCCCTTCACCTCCCACGGGGTTACTTTTGGGAAGTCCTCCAGTTGTTTGCCCATGTCTTGCGTATCTTGCTCATTGTTTTGCAGTCCTTGTTTGGACGAATAAAGTTTTTGGTAGAATTCTTTGGCGCGTTCGACAATCCTGTCTCTGTCTGTTGTCAGGTTTCCATTTTCCTCGAGTATGCTAGTTATTTGCCTTCGTCCCGAGTTGAGGAGTTTGCTTATAGCTTTGAAGCCCCAACTTTTTTCAAGAGTTGATTCAATGACTGCCGTTGTGTATCTCCTTCTGTCTTCTCTTCGTTTCTTCCTGATTAATTTGTTTAGTTCAGCCTCTTCAATTTTCTCTCTCGTTGTTGTCGGTGGCTTGAGGTTTCTGCGTTTCTCCATGAGATTTTTAGTCTCATCCGAGATTTTGCTAATGGGTTGTTTGCTCATTGGCTTGAATGTAGAGGCTACTCCAATTATTGATGTTGTCATTTTGCTGCTTAGTTCGTTGATGTTGGTGCTGTCTTGTTCAGTAAGAATTCTGAATCTGTTCCTCAATTCGAGGAGGCCATCAGTCGGCAAGGTGTAGATCCAGTATATGTTGAAGTGTTGAAACATATATACAATCACGGCAGCTCATTTATCAGGCTACATAAAGACTCGGACCCCTTCCAGCTCCAGAAAGGAGTAAGACAAGGTGATACCAGCTCGCCTAAACTCTTCACAGCCTGCCTCGAGATGATGTTCAGAAGGCTAGACTGGGAGAGTAAAGGAATTAAAATAGACGGCGAGTATCTGAGCAACCTCAGATTCGCAGACGACATAGCCCTTTTCGCAGAAAACCTGTACGACCTCCAACTAATGATAGATGAACTAAATGAAGAGAGCAAGAAAGTCGGCGTATACATGAACTTCAGCAAGACAAAGATCATGTGCAACAACCACATTGGAGATAAGAACACTAAGATCGAAATCGAGGACACAGAACTCGAGAAAGTAGACCACTACATCTACCTAGGGCAACGAATCTCCATGAGACCCTCAAAAGAAGAAGAAATCAAACGAAGAATCACACTAGGATGGCAAGCCATTGGCAGAGCTAGCTCAACCTTCAAAAATAATAAGATCCCATTAATCCTAAAGAGAAGGGTGTATAACCAATGCATCCTCCCAATAGTCACTTATGGAGCTGAAACATGGAACTTAACCAAGAAACAGACCCGTAAGCTGAGAACCATGCAACGTGCACATGAAAGAATTATGCTGGGCCTCACATGGAGAGACCACAAAACAGCACAGCACATCCGGGAAAAGACAAAAGTTAGAGACATCATAGAAGCCATAAAAAATCTCAAATGGCGGTGGGCTGGCCATGTTGCAAGAATGGCTGACAATCGATGGACATCACGACTCACGACATGGATTCCCCGAGACCATATGCGCAACCGAGGCCGGCAAAATGTTAGATGGAGAGATGAGCTAGACAAGTTCAGGAAATACTGGCTCCGTGACGCCCATGATAGGGAAGTGTGGCAAATCCTGGGGAAGGTCTATGTCCAGCGACGGACGCTAAAAGACTGATGATGATGATGATGATCATGATGATATTTGGATTCTTCTCATTAAATTACTATCAAATTCCTTTAAATAATATTTAAAGAAATAAGGAGATAATGGAAGGAATGAAAAGGATTGGAAGTTTTCACTGGTGATTTAGGTCAGTAATAAATTTTTGATGAATGTAAGGATTTCGAAAGCAGATTTTATAGGTATAACAACTTATGTCCATTTTTGAATTTAGTGCTAAATGATATTCTTATTTTCCATCTTGATTTCACATGACCAAGGCTCGGCAAATATCTGTAGCCTTTTAATCATACTGTTTATTATTATTATTATTATTATTATTATTATTATTATTATTATTATGATGATGATGATAATAATGATAATAATAATAATAATAAGAAGAAGAAGAAGAAGAAGAAGAAGAAGAAGAAGAAGAAGAAAAGAAGAAGAAGAAGAAGAAGAAGAAGAAGAAGAAGAAGAAGAAGAAGAAGAAGAAGAAGAAGAAGAAGAAGTTACTGTGGGTGAACACCCTGGTCAAGGCTACTTTAGAGCAATCAGGAAGGAAACAGCCAGAATATAAAGAGAAAATGGACAAGAGGTGACAACAAACTAGTAATGTATTACAATTCTAAAAGCCAACCATCTGAGCAGCCCTATACAGACTGCATGCTAAAAAGATGGAGAGGAAATCCTCAGTGGAGGCAATGAGTCAACAGCTGGTTGATTGAGTGGAACAAAACTTGAAAATAAATAGCTCTTGAAGTTGGAACTACAGTGAATCTGTCATGAGAAAAAAAAAGATCGTGACTTTCCCGAAGAGGAACCCCTTAACACGACCAACATAATAAAAGACAAAACGGAAACAGATTCAAAGAAGAAAAATAACCTGACTAAGGGCATACACGAGAAAGAGACGTCAACGGAAGAAGAAAAAGTCCACGTACAAACTTTAAAAGAATACATACAGATCTGCACGTCCCAAAATAAACGGAAAAATTATCCCAAGAGATGAACGAAAAAAAAAAAAACAAATACTGCACGATATCAAATCAGAAGCAATAGAGGCAATGAATTTTTGGAACAAAAAATGAAGACACTCGAAGAAGACAATAAGAAGCTTTACAGTCATCATATAACATGAAAAGAAAATTCTAACACATAAATGACAGTGGAAAAATTGTATTGAATGAAACTCTTCAGAAAATAGCCCACTGAGAAGCACAAGGACTTGATGGGATCCATGGATAATGGTTCATAAGATTCACATTACACGACAAACTTATTCACCAACTCCAAAGTTACCTGCATAAAGGTGAGGTCCATGAATGGATGAACAAACCAGCCTCATCAAAAATGGGTCTGAGGAAGGGAACCAGGCAGACAATTATAAACTAATTACGTGCCTAAGAATGATTAGAAAAGTATTACAGACCAAACAAAATAGCAGTAATCTGATAAAACAAATGAATACAAGGGCACTATCGGTAGTACGATAAACTGGGCAAACCCTTCGGATGGATAAAAGGAAGAACTTCAATCAATACACCAGCAAGCAAGGAAGCTCATGACAATGTACTAGGCCTTAAAACTAAGACATGAAGCAGAAATAATGTATGTAGAGGGGGGAAAGCTGGTATAGGACTCATCAACGTGCAACATTTTGTTTAGAAGTCCAAAACTGGATTAAAAAGTATCTGCAAGCAAATATCAAAACATGATAAAAAAGCGTTTGAATCAGCACAATGAACAGCAACAAATAGTTAGCGTAAGAGCAGCACGGACACAAAGAAATGAAATGGGGAACTGGAAAAAAAGTTTCCAAATGTCACAAAAAAACGATCAAGGACATAGCTACGCAAGAAACGGGATTGTTCATCATGTTAGTCCAGTAGAAATGCATAAGGACAAAACATATCAAGGCAAATATCGGCAAAACCCAAACAAAAAGCAAATGCCGCGGGAAAAGGGGGTGAAACAGTAACCCATATAACCGATTGATGGGATAGACTTGCCAAAAAGTGTATAAAACAAACGCAACAGGGTAGCAACCATAACGATATGAAAAGAGGCTGAAGACCTGAAGAAGCTTGTGGTCACTTAGTTTTAATCAGTGATCACAATGCAACGGATGTGATGATGATGATGATGATGATGATGATGATGATGATGATGATGATGATGTGATTATTGACGAGAAAAAGAAATATCATTCAAGATATACATATTTGATATCTTGTTTCTCGTCTTTGAAAAATTGACAGTTTCCCAGACCCCCCCACCACCACCACCAATTGTTTATTGTTCATCCAATATTGACACAGTAAACACATTCATTCAAATGTGTCTCACTGCCCATCTAAGTAAGTGTCTGCTCACGCATACACAGTAACTTCCCTTCCCATCGTTTGCAAATTACATCATAGACACGCGACCGCATCTCGAAATAATCAGCTAAGCCTGACAGACCTCATAAATCAAAATACTCATGGTTCTTTTGGCGAACCATTAAAAGGAAATAAAAAACAGAATATTCAGTACATTACAGCCAAAACATTTTTTTAGTTGTTTTTAATGTCATATAACCAGGGTGGCCAAACTTTCTTAATGTTGCAACAACATGCGACAAGCCTTCATATTTTTGACTGTCGCAAGACTAACAGCATTTACACACACTGTTATTGCTGCATACACATTCTGTTACAGAAATTCTATAAAAATGCCACCAAATACCAAATATTCACTCACGTATGTAGATTCTACTTTTTTATTCTATTTTGAGTAATCATTAAGTACATTTATAAAGCAAATAGTGTCAAGGCTTCACTGATTAATTTTTAACAATATCGAATCCTGTCCTATGATTCAATATGATTAATTTTTTTTAAACCTGAATATTAAACTTATGTTTTAATACAGTAGAATCGAAGTTCGTACCCGGTAAATAATTATGAAGCTTGAATTTTTAACTTACCATTCACATAAACCGTAATTTGAGAACGACCTTAGCTTATATATTTCGACTAGGGGCTCATGTGGCCCGTGAGCCGCAGTTCGACCACCCCTGCAACAGGAAATATATTCTTATAGAGAATTCAGTCGAGTATTGAACATTGTAGGGGTGAATTGAGCTCTGTGTCAAGATACAATTCGAATGATTAAAAAAAAATAGTAACGTCTACATTGCCCTCACTTTCAAGTGAATTTTTTGACACCAAGAGATTCTTCTGTCCGATTTTTGAATAATCGACTAATAAAGAACGGGTACAACTCTTTTGAATATTATGGCGACTTGACCGAAGCCTGGTAGTACACAAACGCAGAACCTCAACCTAAATACGCCAGCAACTGCTGGTGCCACTACCGCTACTACTACCGTTTACGTAGCCTTCATTCGTTTTCACATTTCACTCTGCTCTGCTTTACGAAAGACTTCAATTTTAAATGCGTTACCAACTCTAGCAGCGACTGCTGTCACTGACTGACATATTGAAATATTAGTTACGCCCTTAGCTCGGTGTTTTCTATTGCTGATATTAGTTGCGTCAAGATGTAAGAAGTTGCTATTTGGATCGTGTTTAAAGTAATTTTCAAAGTAATATTTTCAGTGATTTATTGTATGAAAATATGAAGTTTTTTTTGTAAATTGCGTATTATCTTAGTGAAACAATTTGCATTTAATTCATTGTTGATATGTAATATATGTTTTCTAAATTATATATATATATATATATTTCAATAATAATTTTCGTATTTGATGATGTTTTTTAGACTTGAAAATGAAGTTAAACTTGTACGTAAAGTAGGCAATACCGTCTTTGCCAGAACCCCACACAAAAAAATAGCATATGGGTTGTCTGACGTCCAGGATTGTTTAGCAGTAAACTAAGGTCAATATATATCACCAACTGAAATTTCGGATTATGAAACTAGAAAATAAAAACTCTGCAAGTGCATACCTCTACCGACACTCTTTCGACTAAAACAGAGGTGGGGGTTATTTTATATATGCTAATAGATCTACGAAACGGTGTACGTAACGGTTAGATATTCATTTAAACTGAACTAAATCTGACTTAGTGAAACAATTAAAGTGATGCCATTGATATAAATTGAGAATGTTTGGAAAAATTATCGGAACATACATATTAATCGAAAATAAGTCCTGGATTTTCCAATTCCAGAAAAATCTAATTGAAATTCATCTAAGCAACGACCTTACTTCTCGATGAATAATTAGTATGCAAAAATATCTATAAGAAATGTAATTTTGCCGAAAGCCTATTACGTGGAGTTTACCTCTCTGATCTCGCTGACTTTGTAATTGATGTTGAACTGCCTTCTTGGAAGATTAGGCAAGGTGAACCGAAAAAGAATTATTGATTATCAAAAGAGACGGTGTAGGTCAAAATTTGTACATAAATAAACAGCTATAAAGTTCAAACCTGACGGCGATGTTTTCTCGAAAGGTCAGCAATATGGAATAGGTCTGTATTACATCGACTCTTCTTCTTCTTCTTCTTCTTCTTCTTCTTCTCATTATTAATATTATAATTATTATTATTATCATTATCATTATTATCATCATCATTGTTTTTGTTGTTGTTGTTGTTGTTGTTAATATGATTTGCTTAAAAGTCGGCTCGTGTGGCATTTGACTCTGTTGTCGGTCATTTAATATTTATGGAATTTATATCATAACTACTCGAAGAAAAAAAAAACACTCTAAGATTATATTTTTTTTCTGCCAATTTCTACGGAAAGTGTTATGTATTATTTTGCATGCATTCACATATTTATACTCATCGTTAAAAGAAAACTACATCTGTTGATATACATACGTACACACATGTATACGTACATAGGTCTGAACGCGTGGGTGTTAGCGCTAACGCATGTGCGTGTTCACATTATATTTATACGAGAGTAATGGACGCTTCGGTTTCAGATCCTGTTTCCAATGAGTCATTTATATTCATATAAAGTGCTTCTTACTGAAACTTTTCAGAGGAAATACAGCCATTCATTTTAACAGCCACTTTCGTCTCCTACAAAGAACCCTATACATCAATTGTGCTCCTTCCAATGTCTGTGTTAACCTCGATAAACAGGGAGAGAAAAAAGCCATTTCATCATAAAGAGCACACTGGGCAATGAAACCAAACGCCTGTGACAATTTGAAAGGGTATCATTATTGTCGTATTTAGTCGGCCATGAACAGTTTTATTACGGTAAGATAATCGCACTAAAAGTTATGTTTATCTTTCATCGATAAATGAAAAGAATTCTACATGAGTCTGAAGTTTTATTGTACCATGAGCAAACTCACACTCACCAAAATAGTTGGAGAACGTTAAAGATATGCTATAAATGTGTGATAGACAAAAGCGGTTTATCACAATAACGGATGATGTTATCACATGGTTGTTATCTAAATTAGTCACTCCCAAATAATGTATTTGAAATGAAATTGTATTTGGATCGTTGAATGTATGATTATTATATTGATTTTTTATGATACGAACTTGATCAAAATAATGGATTTTATATCACAAGAAAGCATTTATAGCAACAAATGTGAATGTATAACAATGAATGCAAATTGTTCAAAGGTTTTCAAGTAAATTCAGCCTAATATCATCTTCTGGTTACCATGATCCGAGAAACCCTGTCCCAAAATTATTGTTTTGAACAACTTTCTCTGAATCAATATTTACCCTCAAAAGGAGAAAAAAATCAAGCAAAGAATCAGGCTGGGATAGCAAGCCTTTGGCAGAGCAATTTCAACTTCCAAGAACAAGAATATCTCATCAATCTAAAAAAGAACGGTATACAAAAGTTACTTATTGGGCTGATACACGAGACATTATCGAGAGACAGACATGCAAACTGAAAACCATGCATCGTGCATATGAAATAATTATGCTTAACCTCACTTGGGGAGACCATAAAATAGCACAATACGTCGTTGAGAAGACAGGGGTCCGAGACATCATAGAAACTGTTAGTAAACTCAAATGGCAATGGGCTGGTCATGTTGCAAGAATGGCAGACAACCACTGGATATCATGATTCATGGCATGGATCCCCGACGAGGCCAGCAGAGTACTAGATGGGGAGACGAGCGAGACAAATCTAGAAAGCACTAGCCCCACAACGCCCATGATAGAGAAGTGTGGCGAATGCTGTGGAAGGTTTACTTCCAACAACGGACATTAAGATGATGATGATGATGATGATGATGATGATGATGATGATGATTTTTAAAAAGAAACATTTCTTCTCAATTTTTTTTTCTATACTTCATTTTTTAAAATTTCGAATCCTCATTTTTCTCAATCATACATTAAAATATTATTTTGTTGAACAAGTTGTGATATAAATGGAACTCATCAAACAGTGCCTGATTTTGCAAACGACATTTTCATACACGTTGTTATAGGCCTCCATGCGTGGGCCTATTTTCACTTTTCCCCTTACTTATTGCCTGCTAAACTGACCCAGTTCTGTATTGATGTTCATACAAAACATTGCCCGCTGTCGTTAGAGACAACATCGAATCGCTTAATCAGCAGATCGAATCAGACGATGACGCCTTGGATTCTAACCATCAATCAAATATAAAGATCTCTTTGAATGTTTAAATGTGTTAGCAATTTCTGCAATAAATCGATATTTATATTCCTGACAGTGATCAAACAGTCCCATTATTGCAGTTTGTGTTTCAATCAATGCAGGTATATCTAACTATACTAATAATAAAGCTAAAACGACCAATTTTGATACGTGATAAGTTATGATTTTTATCCTTTTCTGCAGTTATATAAATAGACACTCGTGTAACAAAGAATTGCAATAGAAAACTGCTACGAAAACATTTATTAAAATTCTATGAGCATTGAGAAACGGGTCTCTCTAAAAATCATTGGATATTGGAAAAATGTATAATTTAAAATACACCAGACGTAAGATTTTTGGCAAAGTGTAGATATTAGTATGAATAATTCATCAAATATAAAGAGTTCAAATCAAATCTTCTGAAAAAACTCGGCAAGTTGTTTATGGTTTATTTTCATTTTTGACTCATAAATACATTCCAGAAATCAATATTTCATTACATTTTAATAGATATCACATTTCCCGGTTAAAGAAATGAATGAAGTATCAATAAATCGGTGGTTTTTAAGACACGTGTCTCTAAAGAGTTAGATCGATAGATATATTGACAAGCGTACAGACACAAAGTGAATATACAAGTTTGTTTCTCCTTGCACTAACTCATCAGGCAAATTTTGATATTAGCTATATTTGAGAGGCCAAAAATGGCTACATTTGTTTTGAAAAGGCCATTGGGTGCATTCCAGCTAACGAAATAATACCGGCAAATAATTAACTACTAACTTAAAACTCAACTAGCCCTAACCCCCACCTTTAACTACTTACCCTTCCCAAAAATCCACCAACTAACTTTAGCAACACCCTTACGTACTAACTTTAACACTATCTTAAACCCTTACACTAAGCCCACCTGTAAATCCTGCCAACTAACCCTAACAGTAACCTTACATTCTAACCGTACGTGCTAATTGTAACACTATCTCTACTTACAAATCCCTACACCTATTTTACATCTAAACCCTAACTACATACCCTTATAACATTCAAAACGGTCAGTTTCTAAAAAACTGTTGCGTCAATGCAAGTATTGCATTCGATCAGATACGTACACTCCTAAACTATAAGTTAATGCATCAAATGTAAATATCATGAAGTGAGTTAATATAACTCATGAATCAACCAAAACAAAGCAATATCTTAACATAAAACATTACCCCCCCCCCTCAAGAATAATAATATATCTCTCAACTCGAGCAGTATTCAAAGAATGGTATTTGCTGATCAATATCAATATTTGTTTATATAACAAATAATCATCACCAGTCTTCAATCTTCCGACATTAGACATAGATCTTCCCCAGGATTCACCACAAATCTCTGTCATGGGCGCCAGGAAGCCAGAATTTTCTGAATTTGTCTAGATCATCCCTCCATTTTGTATTCTTTCGGTCTCGATTTCTCTGTGTCCAGCGGTTGTCTGCCATTCTTGCAACATGGCCTGCCCATTGTCATTTTTTAAAAATAGATTCTATGATGTCTCAGTCTCCTGTTTTCTTCCTGATATACTGTGCTGTCTTGTAATCTCTCAATGTGACGTTGAGCATGATTCTTTCAGGTGCACATTGCATGGTTCATTGCTTGCTAGTCCGTCTCTTAGTATGGTTCCATGAGTGACTACCAGGAAAAAACATTGGTTGTATACTCTTCTTTTGGGAATTATTGGGATCGTCTGGTTTTTAAAGGTTAATCTATCGAAAGCTTGCCACCCGTAAAGTAATTCTTCGCTCTATTTCCTCCTCCTTTGAGGGTCTCATGGAGATTCATTGACTTAGGTATATTCAATTGTCTACTTTTCCCAATTTCGAATTTTCCATTTTGAAATTTATATTATCATTCTCTGTGTGAGTGCTGCACATGACTCCCGTTTTACTGAAGTTCATGTGTTGGCCGACCTTTTACATTAGAGAAATTATGTTCTAATTGATCGGGTACATTAAATCAACGTCATGCCGAAATGTACTGTTAGAGATGTGATAGATGCATCACTAGGGTCACAACATTTATAAGTTATTAAACAGAAAAAGCCATTAAAAACCTAACAATTTTCGTACACATACCTGATTCATTTCTATCTAACCTTCATGATGTTCCATGATTTAACTAACAAGGAATAGCGTCATAAGAGTTGCCTCCCACTTCTTACATCTCTGTCCAATTTGTTTCAGTTTAGCCTGAATATTCGGCAACTATCGGAAAATTGGCCAGATCTGTATACTTAAATCAATCCTGATAAATTTTTCGATTATATAATGAGTTATTTCTCATTTATATTTTTTTTCTGAACAAAAACAAACGCAACGTATTATTTTGCATCATCATTTTGTCGATGCATAGTTTTGGAATCTCCCTTCATGTGTGCAAATCATTTTGGAAGTTTTCCGGGAATCCAAACTGGCAAGGAAGAAATTAATGTTATCAAGTTCTAAGTTATTTTCTTTCGAAATGGTCGAATTTCCTACTCCATTCGTTATGGATGGATTTTTTAAAACTCATTTTGCCACGAGCAATCCTTATATTTATAGTATCTTTTTTCTATGTGAAGCTTCATCTGTTAGTGAGTCAGAAACTGCTGGAATTTCGGGATGCTAAAAGCAAGAAAATAATGTCTGGGCACTTGTCCGGTCGCAAATTGAAAATGGTACTTATTTTACAAGCTGCAGGTATGAACAGTCAGCGAGTCGCCTCACTTCTTCTGGCGTCTGATCTTCTGCCAGAAGGTCATATTTCTCTTTTGCATATATCTGCTTGAAATATATAGCAATCCGATGGCAACTAGTGAATCCCATGAGGAGTTCTTCGGGTTCATTTCGATACGAACGCCCCCATTATTATGCCGATGCTAATTCCAGTGATATGATCTCTGGTTGGAAATTCTGAAAACGTAAATAGTATAAAACTGATCATTCGTTTCATGGAAAAAATTCTCGTCAATTCTTTTGTAACATACAAAGAGTTTAAAAGCAAAAAGAATATATATATATATATATATATATATATATATATATATATATATATATATATATATATACATATATATATATATATATATATATATATATATATATATATATACATATATATATATATATATATATATATATATATATATATATATATATATATACCATTAATTCTATCGTTGATCATTTTCTCATTTTCTTTACCGCTGATTATCATTGTTATAGTTTACAGTCCCCATGAGAATATTCACGAGGCTCACAGCAGAAACATCAATATATTCTAGAAATCGACAGAATTGTATGTCTGATACATGGTGGCTGTATGATCATTCTGTAACCCGTAAAATTCAAAATTCTAAAATAAATATGCTCCCAGGGCTTTGTCTGATGACTATTCATAGGTTGCCATCATATCATTATTCCTGACTGCTGTGTTTAGATACTTTTAATAACTATTACTAATACATTTTTTCAATAGTAAGCCTTGAAGGGGCGATGAGAACAACTTTTCCTTTAGCGTTGACTGAATCGAAGTCCAAGTAAAAACAGAGATTCAACATTTCAAAATTATGATGACTGATGCTCAAAAACTCCAGTTGTAGTATTACATTGTAATCAGAAAATCATAAAAATTCGTTAATAAACATTACTTTCGTTGATAAAACTATGAAAAAAGCATTGCTCAAGTAAATCACTCATCGATCAGTAATGTCAATACTTTTGGTAGCTGACAAACTAGGGCCGTGGTAGTATCCAAGGGTCAAAAGGTGTGAAACAAAATACATATCCGAAGAAATCGTTTTTCGATCTATAATGGACAAAACCCATTAAATGTTCAGCTATTACAATATAAGTTGAACATAAATTATTATTGGAAAAGACATTTTTGTATTTTATTATAATTTGTCAATTCAAGCAACTATATTGATCATTAACATTATAAATGTATTTCCAACCTGGGGCCAAGTAGCAAACAGTATTGTATCGATTCCTGAAGTTCCTCAATAGTGTGTAAATCTTTACATGATAAGAAAACAATTGCTCTGAATATTCAGGTTACGTTGAAATTCCATTTTAAATGCCTCTAACCATGAATACAATAACCATCCCAAGAACCCTGAACACATTTACAAATCTCATAACCCTAGACACTGAAATAATTCCCAGATCAAGGGTAAAGAACAACAATATATATATATATATATATATATATATATATATATATATATATATATATATATATATATATATGTATATTTATATTATCGTGTCATCCATACACAGCTGCTCTGTTGTGTTATAACTGTTCAATATGGCTATAGCCTTCCCATAATCCCATCCAGTAACACGAGGCAGGATTGAAACCTTCGCTTCAGACCTGGAGGCCGATATCCTCTGAACTGCGGAACTGGACGGTCAGTAAAGCTGAATTTAAGCAATATATTTATTATAGCTTAAATTCCCCGTCCACCAGAGTGCTCTATTTGTATGGAAGAGTATTGCATGTCCATCTATCTCAGTCCGTCTATACTCATCAATATTTGTTGATGTCTAAGCACCTATCTTAGTCACTCCATAGCTGTCACTGTAGACATCAATATCTATCTATTTATCTATCTATGTATCTATCTATCTATCTATGTTCTTGTACCTACTTACCTACCTATCCCTCTAAATCAATCTATTCCCTTCTAAGTATCTCGATAATGTTACCTTCCTATTTATGTCAAATGGAACAACATAATTGTTTTCGGTCAATGTAATCATTATGTGACATCTAATTCTGGAGGATAACTTCTTTATTACGTGATTGTTATACAACCTTTAGAGTTGTCTTTGAATCGTGGTCTCTGAATACATCTACCCTGAGGAAAATTGGAACTGATTTCCGACTTTAATTCTCTAAACTACTTACGCTCTCTCTCTCTCACACACACACACACACACACACACACACACACACACATATATATATATATACGCATACCTACACATGTGTGTGTGTGTAGATATTTATATATTTAAAGTCACACTTTTTTATGTATAGGATGGAAACGGGTTCTAGTAAGTTTGTGACCATCATTGATAAAGAGACATTTTACTTCAATAACTAGTGCTCCTTTTCCACTCCAGCTTATATTCTATGTGGAACCCACCCAAAATGCCATGAGCTATTCCTTGATGAGACTAAATGCATCCCTGATATCGTACCAACGGTCATTGGGTTTGATCAATTTATACCTGCCAAAACCTTTTACTGACCAGTAGGAGCAGCTTACATTTTGGACCCTGCAATTGATACAACAGATGTACCAGAAAAATATTTCCGTGCAATCTTTGTAAATTGAAACATCGAAAAATCCATGAATTATTTGCTTGTGTAGATTCATTATAACATGTTATCTTACCACGAGAGATTAAACTGACACATATTACCGATTGATGAACTCTATATAACAAATCACTTGATCATTCCCCTTGAATTGACATTCTCAAGTAAAGATGTGACTTTGGCCAGATATTTTTGGTCTCCAGTTAACATTCGGTCTATATTCTTGTCTATTAAGATATTTGTCCGTAACAGAGTTCCTGTAATGTATTTCTTTTTTTTCTTTTCCAACAAAAAACAACTAAAAAACAAACAAAAAAAATGAGTAAATGGAGTGTACGTTATGCAGAGCTACGATATATTCCGTCATTTTCTCTCTTTTCCAGCAGTTACTTTCTGAGAAAAAGCATTTTGATGATGATAGAATTATAAATGAACCAGTACAGATAATTATATCGTACTTTGTCTGTTATCAATCCAAGTTATAATCGTTTGGGGAAAATCCGTCGGGACAGACAAACTCCGTCCATTGGCAATGACGATGCGGTCGCAATGTCGGTCCAGTGATGGAACACAATTCAGGAAAAAACGTATCGGCTAATGGTCTGCAAAAAAAAAAAAATCAGCCTACATTATAACAAGCCATATAACAAGTTATTCAGTACAGAAACTTTTGAAAGCAAAGCCATATAAATCACGACAAAATTAAATGAAAAAAATGTTCAGTAATTAGACACCGTCAATAAAAACTGTCAGAAGCTATCCACATGTTTCTCTCAGTTTGTATTGCTGATAATGTATGTATTCATGGGTAATGTGCACAGGCTGCAAGCAATGTATATACGTGTAACGTGTACAGGCTGCAGGCTATGTATATATGTGTAACGTGTACAGGTCGCTGGTTATGCATATTCATATTTTGACGTGTGCAGACCACTTGCTACGTATTTATAAAAGTGTAACGTGTACAGCCTGCTGGCTGTATAGGGACGAATGTGTGATGTGAACAGGATGCTGGCTATATATATATATATATATATATATATATATATATATATATATATATGTATATACGTACACACACACACACACACACACACACATATATATATATAAATATATATATATATATATATATATATATATATATATATATATATATATACACACACACATATGTGGATAAGAGAATCCAGATAGATTACTGCGAGTTGTTAAATATTAATTGAAAAAAGATTGGTAAGCATATTTACAAAAAGAACAACAATTAATCAACAGTATCTATTCGAGAATATATATATATATATATATATATATATATATATATATATATATATATATATATATGTGTGTGTGTGTGTGTATGTGTGTGTGTGTATGTGTAATGAGTACAGCCAGTTAGCTATGTATGAATGTTTAACGAGTATCTACAGTAGATTTTCAAGAACAACGAATTATCAGCACAGCTATAGCTAATATTGAGTCTCAAGTAAAAGTTAGTTTCAGTAAAACTGCTATCCATTAAGGCTTCAGTATATTTATTTCCAACATCGTTGAATGTTGGTCCATTTCAGGAGTTAAAATTGCTTACTTTCCATTTATTTTAGGATCTTATTAATGATTGCTTTCTTGATAGTTACATCTTGTGTTGACGTACATAATAACAGATTTGTTTGCAAGATTTATGGATGTTACTATTTAGATTAAAAGTAACATTGATCAAATGTCATGGTAACCTTAATTCCAGTTTTGGACTCTTTTTAATTTCGATTATGATTTATTCTTTCCGTATTCTTGCTCGTTGCTATTTTCTACAATTAATGCGACCATCACTCAATATTTCTATTGAAAAACATGATTCAACATCCCAAAAATAGCTATTCTAAAATAATTCACAGTAGCTATGTTGTTCCCCTTGTCCTTACAAGCAATAATAGTACCAGCATTATTAATAACAACTATAATTAGTTTATACCTCAAACCACTTGAAGAAGAACAACACCATCGTCATAATTATTTTAGATATGTATAAACATGACAAACCTAAAATAATTGAACTAACAACTAAGGTCATGTAAGAATGAACTGTAACACATCATTTAGTGTTGATGTTTTAACAATTTACTGATAAAAAAGAAGTGCGGAAAGGGTTGAAAAATAAAGGTTTTTACTAAATTATATATATATATATATATATATATATATATATATATATATATATATATATATATATATATATATCTATATATCTGTGTGTGTGTGTATATACATATATATATGTGTATATATATATATGGCTAAACATATATGTATATGTGTGTGTGCATATTCATACAAATCTATCAATATATATATATATGTATATGTATATATATATATATATACATATAACAAAAAAAACTGAGCACTTTAGCTATTCATATTTGTTTCAAATGATTCGATTCCACGTTAACATACACGCACCTGCTTCTTATCAAAAGTAATACAGGAAATAAATGAAATACATGGCTGAACAATCATATTTGAATTATTAGCTTTCAGATATCTTTGACAAGACAACCAGATTCTTATTAAATAACTGTCGTTTTCAACGTTGATATCGCAATTAATAATTTATTGTTGACAGGTTACACAATTGTTATTTTGATAATTACTTGTTAGATAGCCAACGATGTCAAACATAATTACATGAGAGCTGCTATGCCTACAACTAGGGTCTTCATTGGGAAAAATAACAAATGGTTTTGCAACAAATTTGACACATTGAAATTTCCGAAAATGGAACAATAAAGCACTTCAAATGAATTTATAACAAGGCTTTGGAATAATATCTCTGAGATATCACTCCAACTGATTTTTCTGGTTGATTTTTCTCGTTTATTAATGGTAAGATCAGACCAAACCAGGCTAATGTGGGGTCATCTTGCACCTCTGCGAGGATGATGACTGCAACATTCGTATTGAACATATAATGAATCAAAACAATGATACAAATTCATATTTTTTGTGTAGATGTAGGTAATTATCAGACTGGAATGAGTATATGTGTATATGTAAGATGAATTTCATTTTTATGTGGGACTCACCAGTTCAACTCAGTTGGTCAGATAGCAGCTAATTAATTGGTTGGATTCTGATTTCAAATTACCATATGAAAATTACACATATGTATTCATAAAAGAAGCCATGCATGTTGATTGATACGAAGTACAGTTGGTTATGATTTAAAATCACTGTAAGGAAATATTGATTTTCATTCCCCTGAATTCTGAAGATTGTTCTCGTTCTTTCAACTTTAGGCTGGAGTCTGATAAAATTAAAACCACCCAGGTACTGTAACAACAGCAAGGACACATTAGGTGAGCATTAGATCAATTGTTGTCACTTGATCTTCCATGAGCTACAATCATTTTTTTCTTTCAAGAGGGAAATTAATTGTTTTCTCATTCACCTTTTGTAACTGTAGAAAAGATCTTTGGTCAGTTATTGGAATTAGAAGATGTTGAGATCAGCTGATGGACGAAAAAACCTTTGGACTGCGAGAGTAAGTATCGCCGAGAATGTATAATTTTTAGACGATCGTTGCTATAAATAGACTCTTTGCGACCATAAACTGTCCATTGGTGCAAATATACGGATGAGAAAATGAAAGAGAGAGAAAAAAGAGAAACAGCATGCCAACAGTTGCCCTTATCATTATCTGTGTGATACATACTATCGCAAAGAAACTTACAAAGCAATTGGGAGACCCAAAAATCATCTTCCGAAGTGATCAGGTAAAAGACATGAATGTAACTGGATGAATTGGAGGTTCAGTAAAGGAATGAACTGTCAAGGAATATGGTCAGCGAGGACACTCCGTAGTGTGTATATTCATAGTGACAGCTACGACGTGGGATGAATAGTTTCTTTCACTGACTCCCCCAACTGGAGCAGAGTATACGTCGGTGGTTCGTATGTGCTATCATACACAGTATTTTCAAAATATGGACCTGAAAAGTTAGATTAAAAAATATATTAGAAAGATAACCTAACCTAATCCCATGATCTTATGTGTCACAATAGATCAGTTCACTTCCAAGAGTGAAATATTGACTGAGTCAGCTAAGACAGTCCCTGAATTGGATAACTAGATGAATTTCAGTCTCCCTGAACAGACGATTGATAACTACCTACTGCCAACCATAGGCAGATTGTATTGCAAGACAAAAAATTAGTGAAAGCAATATCTCAAAGACAAGAAACAATAACTATTGGCAGGTTATGTCAGAACCAAATTAGAAATGGAAAGAAACTAAATATTACAAAAACTAACACTGAAGTAGATAACCTGTAAAACACTAAGAATGCCATGTGGAAATCAATGTGTTATAAACAGATATTGGATACTTTTGAGGTTTCAAAGTGTGAAGGAAAAAAATTTGCAATTAAAAAAAAAAAATTTAACACCCCACCAGTATATATATATATATATATATATATATATATATATATATATATATATATATATATATATATATATTATTTAGTCATTCACAGACAACTGTTTCGATGTATCACATCTCTTCAATGTGGCTATAGACTTAATCCCATCCAGTACCGCGAGGCAGGATTAAAACCCTCACATCGGACCCTGGGGCCGATATCATACCTCTGGACTACGGAAATGGGTGGTCGATAAGGCTGAATTCAAGCGATATATTCATTTTTACGCATAAACTCTTCATCCACCAGATGTGTGTGTGTGTGCGTGTGTGAGTGTGTGTGTGTGTGTGTGTGTGTGTGTGTGTGTGTGTAAGATAATCACTATGGTATACAGATGGATTTTAACATTTTGTGCCAAACCAACACATCTAGTGTATATTCAACTGAATAATATGAAAAAATATCATATATAGTATTTTTTTCATATTATTCAATTATATATATATATATATATATATATATATATATATATATATATATATATATATATATATATATACATATATATATATATATATATATATATATATGTATATATATATATATTATTGAATAATATGAAAAAAATACTCCAAGGTTTCATGCTGAGAGCAATTCCAAACTGTAAACTGAAATGTTTTCCTTTTCCCAGATAATAAGAAAAGAAAATCAATTTCAGGAATCAGTTTCGAGATTGCTCTCAAATAATCTCATCAGGATATTTTTTTTTCCATATCATTGTCAAACTCGAACAGTGTGGACTCTATTTTCGCGTCTAGTCAAGAATTAGGATGATGAAATTTCATTCTAGAATTTAAAGGCGGGTTTTGAAAAGTGGTTAACATCGTGTCTGAATTCATTGCCATGAGTCAAAAATCAGTCGTTGTGAGGATGACAATCATCGAACATTCATTAAATATGCTTTGTTTTTTCATTTTTTAATGATTTTTTCTCTTCCGTTCAATTTTAGAAGATATTTTTAAAAACTATTTACCCCATCTATGTTTCCTTTGGGTTCTCCCATTCAAAATAGGATTTGTTTTTCGATAAGTTAGTTCCCGTTTCTAACTGAAAAAGCAATAAAATACTTTTTATCCACCTCTATGACGATATTGATCTTTTTGATTAAGTAAAGATTTAGCGGACAGAATTCTTCAAGTAGATTTCTCAGCTTTTGATACCACGATGATTCAACATGAATATAAACAATGTTTTGACAATTAATTGTATAATGTTGAATAAATATTTTCAGCTATTCGTCCGACCAATATAACGGTGGAGACTTATTTCAATGTCAGTAGTTGAAGACACCTTTTCTCATAACCGTGCATATCTGATAACGATGTGTAGATATTATGAAAGATAGAATGAAATTACATCATGTAAGTATTTATTATGTTATCAGTATAGCTGTATATTTTTATATTAATGATTTGAAGAACAACAACGAAGACATTCAAAAATCAAATGATTGTAACGAAAAAGTTCGAGCATATCTTTCTAAAATGCTTTCCATTCTGTTAATCCATTACGTTTTTCGTTTTTGAACCATCGTCAAATTTTCTTACCATAGGTTATACGCATGCATTTCCCTTTTTCTTCAGATGGACTGGTTTTGTTGGTATTCTTTTGGCATATTTAGTTAAATATATGTTCCTTTCATCATATAATTATATAACTATATATCTATATCGATCTATATCTATCTATTTCTATCTCTATCTCTCTCTCTCTCTCTCTATATATATATATATATATATATGTATATATATATATATATATATATATATATATATATATATAT
>OY735208.1:65420458-65494067 GCA_963457665.1 Thysanoteuthis rhombus
TATTCATCATGACATTGAATGTGCTGATATTCGATTCCATTTTAAAGTCAGAATATATAATACCACTCTTCAAAAAGCCTCTTACTCCCTGAATAGAAAACTGTAGCGATACAATCGATTCCCATCAATTGGGCTTTAAAGCTTACAAAGCAAACCTTTGGAAATATCAATACAATAGAGTTTCTTGATGATCACTTCCACGTCATAATCTACAAACTAGTCAGCAGATACCACTTCACTGTTCATTATTGAATGGGTAGATAACATATATCACTTATACTTCTGGATCGATTCCAATCTATGATTTCTGATTAGGCATTCGTCTTACAATTTTGTAAGAATAAAGACTTCGATAAATGTTCAATGTAATGGTTTTGTCGAATTTACTTGGTCATCAGGCTAAATTCCAAAAGGAGATCAGGAAACATGACAAAAAACAAAAAACAAAATCAAAACAACAAAAAAAACAAAACAAACAAACATCAAATCACATCAATGACTCAAACACTACAATACACATCATTATGATAACCAACACTACCCTAACCAACACCATTACAATCATAATCGTCACAACAAAGTACTTTTGATATATTAACTATGAAATGCAATTTGTCTTAGTGATAACTAAGTAATGTGTCCGAATGAAATTCACCAACTGCAAACATCAAAGATGTAAAGTAGATTAAGTGTCGAATTGAAACTGATTTGTGATCTAGTGATATCAAGATTTGGTAACGTTAATCTTGTACAGATGTCAGATGATATCCAACACGGAAGTGTTCCAATTGAACCTCAACTATGTTGGAATGACAAAAAAAATAAATAAATAATAACTCCCCTTAACTTATATGGGGAAAATGTTTAATACTCAAAACCAAAAATAGTGATGATTCTATGTTAGTATTCGTCATCAAAAGTAGAATGGTTTGAGTTACAGGAGGCAGGGATCTAGGAGGGAGAGTGAAATGTCACGCGTTGACTCTATAAAGGTATCATCTGAAACAAACTGTAGTATATTTACTTTTCAACATATTCCGTAAATCGGATTTACGTATTTTTCTTTTCCATCATCTTGAATGTTCCCTCCATATTCTTCTTTCTTCTTCAATATGTTATGTGGAAAGGGTTTGCTTCTGTTGAATGATTTTGAACTAGGACATAATGCTGAAGTAGTGTTGGATATCAATATGTTATTTATTAGAAAACTACTAATTTGCAAATATGTACAGTTGGTTTTAAAATCTTCTCCCCAAAAGATAGAACTATCTTAATGAAAGTCTTCAAGAGGACTAAAACATGGCATAAATAGCAACATATCTAGAAAAAATAAACTGTACAGAAGCCGTAGAGCATTAAGGAAGACTGTGAATTTTTCCCAACTATGGTAGCAATAGGAGAGCTAAGAAATCCGACAAATGGCTTTGACCTAAGTCGACAGAAAATCAGAAATATTAAGTCTCATCACTAATTGAAATATAACGACATATTTCTAAAATGAATGATTACTTTCCCATAGAAAATGAATCTTTACATTTATCTATATGAAATGCAAATTTATGATTATTTATTAAATATCTTCACAAATGATGTATGCATTTTCGGTGTACATTGTAATACACCATCACAGTTTTTAATTTTCTTATGGCAGATATTTTATGTGAAAAACCTTCAAAAGATTTTTAACGGCTATAGTCAAGACGGCTAGCATAGAAAATGAAGTACCTCGTGCATATTCAAAAGCAAAAATAAACCAAAAATCGGGTGAATATTTAAATTCTATCTAAAATCATAAGAAAGTTTTCATTTTGTTGAATGGCCGCTGATCTTTACACGTTATCCATCGATTCCCCTTGACAACACACATACTGAGATGATGCCAGCTGCGTGTCTGCGAAATTACTGTATTTATGTGACTCCTTAATGAGCATCCAAAGATAGCTGCCTCCAAATATTTCATGGAGCACGAATCTATCAATTATAACAGACAAAGAGAAGATCCACGGTTGCAGAGAGAAAGAGAGAGAGACAGAGAGAGACAGAGAGAGACAGAGAGACAGAGAGAGAGAGAGACAGAGACGGACAGAGACAGACGGACTGACAGAGACAGAGACAGAGACAGGGAGAGAGAGTCCACCTGATGTCTTTCTAAAACGAATCTTGGTATGTGGCAGTATAAATAAACTTTGTTCCAATCTTTCCCTAAAAATACACACACACACACACACACACACACACACACACACACACACACACACACATATATATATATATATATATATATATATATACATGTGGAAAATTTGTATCGATACGATGATAAGCCTAACGATATTCGAATATATTCACTGTTACTCAAAAGTTTTGTTAACAATTATAATTGTATAAGCCATGCCATTTTTGCAGCATTACAAGAAAGATAAAAAAAAAGAAAGAATACAGCGTATCGATTGATTGGATGAGAACTAGAGCATTACTTTGATCTTATGATAAATGTCAACCATAATATTCAAAGCGACGTATTTTACTTTTTAATTGATACGTAGAAATATCCAAATAGATATAAATGATAGATAATACGTAAATTAACCATAAAAATGGAAGCTTTACGGGCATTTTGAATATATACTGTCAATTAATCCTGGATATTGGCCGATGGCAAATACTCAAACAATTATTCCTTTTAGCGCAGACAGGGATGTATCTACGTCACAGACTCACACAAAATATAACATAAATTTCACAGATTCCATAAGTAAGCAAATATAAAGTACAAAGATCAAAACAAATTTTACCATATATCTTTTGATAAGATCGATATTATTGTATATTAATGCACACACATACACACACACACACACCTACTCTGTGAATATATGTGTATATATGTGCGTGCATGCGTGTTGGTGTGCACGAGTGTTTGCGTTTGTGTGTATGAGTAAGTGCATGTGTGCATATATGATGAGAGAGAATAATGAGAAATAAACAGAATATGATTTTTGTGGAGAAACTTGAGAGTATCTCTTTTCTTATTGTTTTTGTTTTCCTTTCTCAATCCATAAGCTTATATGCACGAGCTCAAATGAAAGCAAAGAAAAAAAAAAATGGCAAGAAGTATGATAGATGAACAGACTGAGAAATATGAGATGGAACTTAACCGGAATAGATTCGATCAGTTGGATTTATAAACAAATATATTCACACACCCCACACACACTTATCTGTAAATATAAGATGAAATAGACAAAATAGGAAAATTGAATATATTTGTGCTTAAGACTTCAGATATTAAGTTTCGTAATGAATGATATGTTATTTCCAGATCATCCATTCTTCAGTTTTTTTGGGTGTACTTTTTAGAAGAGGACTATAGATCGAACTTTTGCGAAAAAGAATAATTAGATAAAAAAAAGATAATGAATTCAAAAACTGCAAACATACTTCGATTTATGTTGATCTTTTTCAAAATCTTCCCTAACTTTAGCCATATTCAATGTTGTGTTCAACGGTGTTCAGCTTTTTGAATGAAGTCTCCTGATTTGTTGCATATGATGCAAGACACTAGAAGTCACAGAGAACCATAACACACATACTGACCGAAGATGAAAGAATGATCTACGTTGCCCCATCTTGACTTCCCGCTAGATGTACAGAAATTAGAATTTAGGTGCTGAAATCTAGTGACAACTGTTCCAATCTTTCTGACACACGTTCGAATCATCATCATCATCATCATCATCATCATCATCATCATCATCATTCTTTTAACATCCATCGTTGGATGTAGACCTTCCCAAGGATTCGCCAAAAATCTCTATGGACGTCGCAGAGCCAGTTTTTTCTGAATTTGTCTAGTTCATCTCTCCATTTTGCATTCTGTCGGCCTTGGTTTTGTAGCTGATCTTTGGGGATCTATGTTGAGTTGTGATGTCCATCAGTTCTCTTTCATTCTTGCAGCATGGCCTGCCCATTGCCATTTAAGTTTTTAATAGTTTCTATGCTATTTCACACTTCCGTTTTCCGATATACTGTGATGTATTGTGGTTTCTCTCATGTGCACGCTGCATGCATCTCAGTTTGTAGGTTTGTCTCTTGGTTCGGTTCCATGTGTCAGCTATATACGTGACTATTTGGAGAATGCATTGGTTGTAACTATTTTTTTGGATTATTAGGATCATCTGGTTTTTGGAAAAAGAGCTTGCTCTGCCAAAGGCTTGCCATACTAGAGTAATTTTTCGCAAAAATTCTTCTTCTTTTGAAGATCTCATGGAGATTTGTTGTCTGAGATAGATGTAGTAGTCCACCTCCTCAAGTTTTGCATTTTCAATCTTGATAGTTATGTTCCTATTATGAACGTGATGGTTGCACATGATTTTCGTTTTACTGAAGTTCATATGCAGGCCAACTTGCTTGCTATCTTCGATAAGGGTCATCTAGCTGGAGGTTGTGTAGGTTCTTTGCGAAAAGGACGATATCGTCTACAAATATGAGGTTGCTCATATATTCACCGTCTGTTTTGATTCCTTTATTCTCCCAGTCATCAAATTATAAAGATTTTATTGACCTATGAATTGATTTCAAGGCCAACTATACTTGTAAAGCTCTAAAACTATTGAAAATGGCATTGATCCCTAGAAATGTGCACTGTTTTGGATTATTTGTTCTGTAAAGTCCATGCAAAGTGTACTAAATGAATTTAAACTTCAGACGCTAAATATTTAATTGCTACTCCCCGCTGGTTACAATATGTTTTATCGTCAATTGATATTTTCTTCTGTTTCATTTTTATTTATTATTGTATCCTTTGAATTTCATTCATCTCCCTATATATGTTGTTTCTTTTTTTTCGCTTATTATCTTTTCAAACAACATTTTTATGAACTTTATTATTTCTTTTATTTTATATGCCTCTATCTATCTAAAGTAGATCCCGGCCCCTTTTTAAAAATTGTTTTTCTTTCATTCTTTCCTCCCGTTTTTTTCAACATTTTCATTTTGCCAAATTCTACATTTATTGAACATATTATCAACAATTACACTCTGTTGATGGATATTTATTCATTCAATCTTGTTTGTCAGCCATAATATAGAATAGAGGAATATAATCATTTTTGTTTCACCGGGAATCCCTTGAGAGCACCGCCAAAGTATATAATGTACTTGGATGCTTTTATCTTTTTTCTTTTCTTTAATGTTCAATCACTTCTCTCCTCTTTTTTGCTTTGCTATTCAGAATATTTGGCACAAAACCAAATACATTGTTTTTTCCTTCAAAATGTCATGACAGTCAAAACTAACTTGAGCAGCAGAAACTGTCTAGCTATAAACTTTTATTGAAATCACATTTCTCTCCGAAATAACAGCAACATTTTAATCTATGTTATCATGCATTTACAAAAGTGTTAAACCAAAGTGATTAAAAAAAAAATAATGAAATGGGTTGCTTTTTAATGATTTACAATTGCATAGCAGTTTGTTCCCAAATACCAATGTCAAAGATATAATCTCTTATTGCATTTTCGTTATATCTTTGTAGGTTACTTGATTGGAAAACCTAGTAAAAGAGCACTGTCTAAATACGCCCCAATATTTTCTTTGAAGGAATCAAGTGTCAAAAATTCAAACTTTGAGGGACAGACTGCAGTCGATTTTACCATAATTCTTTCTCGGTGGCCACCACCTTTGATCTCTGCCTCGAGCAATACACCATGGTAGCATCAACTAAGATGTGCGAGGCCTACAAGACGTGTCTCGGTATGCCTATCGGGGATAAAACCACATTCTTGGCACCATATTTCACTCTCAATACAAGTGTTAAGATCTTGCTGGATGCCTTGAAGTATGACGAGTACCTTAGAGACTTCAAAATGGTGTCATTCTTGATAGAACTCCAAACCGGTTTTCCCAGCTATTTTTGCCTTCGGGACAACAGAGACACCTTGGCGTACGACCAAAGACGGGACTGACCACAGCTGCATGAATTATATCTGGAGATAACTCTGTGTGGGACCTGTTAGTTTATCCCTGGACCGAGTTAATGTTACAACTGCACATAATGTTATATCTTACGAAACAATTCATCAAGATTGTAGATAATTAGTTTTCAGCCTTCAACCACCATCCCTTCGCTGTCTGAATCAAAATATAAAAAAATTCACAATATCAATATTCTGATCACATCAGCAAGGTTGATAGAGGATGCTAACCACTTTCGGTACAATTTTGGCTTATCAACCAGGAAGTATCATTCATTAACTCGGGGAAAAAAAAGAAATGTTGCGTAGTTTATCGATCAAGGTAACATGAAACGTATAAAAGTTTTGGTCGAGGAGAATATATGTGTGTCACTCCTCCCCACACACACATACAGAGATGTGTGTGCGGGCACACATATATATGTCCATGCAGTAAAGCACAGTAATACACACGGACACACACGCACACAGACACAGACAGCCATATACACCAAGACGTAAATCACGAAAACACAAAAGATACACGCACATACACCCCCCACATATATATATATATATATATATATATATATATATATATTTATATATATATATTTATATATATATATATATATATATACATATATATATATATATGTATATATATATATATATATATTTATATATATATATATATATATATATATATATATATTATATATATATATATATATATATATATATATATATATATATATATATATATATATATATATATATGTAGTAGGATATACTCATCCAAAATGAAGTATGTATAGTTTAAACAAGCCAAGAGCTATCCTATTCGATACTTACCATAAGTCTTTTTAAAATCTCAACTGAATTCAAGGAGTTTTAGTGATGCGAAGTTCTGAAGGTTTTTGCGATGTCATTTCTAGAGTCATCGCATAATTGGAAAGTGAATCGACTAATTACATCATTACATTTGAGTGCAAATAAATAAACAGAGAAAAAGCATATGAGCTTATATAAGAATATAGATAGATAGAGAGAGAGAGAGATAGAGAGAGAGAGAGGGAGAAAGAAAAGAAGAGAGATGAGTGCAGTCAATCAGTTGGCTAGTTGATTGACTACTTAGTTTGGTGCGGTAGTGGGTGAATTAGCGACGAAAAGACTGTAAGTTATTGCTGATCAAAATCCTCGTGTATTCCACGCAACAATCCTTGCATCTGGTTCTTTCTTCAGTCAAAGTAATCAATTCAGTTTAATATAATCTGCACTTTTAATGGTAAGTGTTGTATATATAGATTTTTGTACGTAGGTTTACATATTTACACACTCTCATGGTTCATGCACAGGAGTAATACAATTATTCAAGATGACAAATCAAAAAAAAAGGCCCATTGAAAATCACGTTGGATAATTCCAAGGCATTTTTTCAAATTTTCCAATTGTTTGAATTTTTTAACGCTCCTTTATTGTAAAGAAAATAAGGATGGACCTAAATTAATTTTTCACTTCAATAAGTAATTTTAATTAATTTCATTTTCAGGATATGCACATCAGAAAGTCAATTTCAATGATGTTATGTTCTTTTATTTAATTGAAGCTCATCAATTTTTCCCACGCTAATTTTCCCCATTTCATTTAACATTTTAAACAAAGAAATTATTCGTTGACTCAGAGGTTTAAATCATAAGGTTCATTAGCTGAGTGCAGATATGTAAAAGAGTATTAAAAAGGCAAATAAGAAAAGATGACTCTAATCAGTGAACTAGGAAGAAACTTTCATCACATGAAACAATTGTTCGTCACTGTGTCCCCCTCAAGAAGTATTGGTGCTACTAAAAAAGTTTGGTTCAGATTTTGCATGTGAATCCAACCGTCGAAGGCGAATATTTCAGAGTGAAAAGTTTCGTAATTTCACATCTAGATGGGTATTCTATTTACAATGTAACTATTATGCACAACTGAACACGAACTCACTGTTCAACACATACACACACACGCACGTGCACAAACACACACATGCACACACGCACACACACACATATATGTATGTATATATATATATATATATATATATATATATGTATATATATATATATATATATATATATATATATATATATATATATATATATATATATATATATATATATATATATGACAATAGGTAGGTATATTCTGCAATATCAGTTTAGATTCAGAAAAACAGTAAACAACAGAAAAACAAAAAACCCAAAGCGAAGCGTTTTAGTAATGATTTCAAGTTATAGTCTTTTAAGGCTGATATGATTCTGTTTCTGGCCATCTTTTTTTCCGCTTTCCGGTGGAAGGGGTTAAACTCAGGTCATTGGCTTATCAATTTCGATTTGGATTCAAATTCCACCGGTGTAATACAATTCTAGCTGCTGCTGAACTCTATGGGAAGGAGGGGAATGAAGTATCAATGAGTGTAAATGTGTGGATTCACGGTGTGGCTGAATTGTATTTTGATATTGTCATTGATAACGTGAATGTGTATGAGAGAGATGAAAAGGGGAGCAAGATGAATCTGTATCAATATGTTTTTAGTTTAACATGATTTGGTATGGCTGTCAATTTGTGTAGTCTGTTAATATTACTGTGTGTATGCCGGAATCAATGTATGTGTCCATTCAAAGTATAGTGGGATTGTTTATAATTCTGATAGTGGATTTTAGTGTGTTGATATGAATGAGTAGGATATTTTTCAAATGCATCACTAAATCGATGATCTTAAAAAAAAGAGAGGGAGTTTTGTTTTTAAATATTGTTCTTAGAGAATTACAGAAATGTGTTTTTCTTTCTGCCACATTGTCAGTGTTCCCTTTGTTCGAAGGGAACAACTGAAAATTTTGTTCTTCTCGGAGAACACTGAAACATGTATGAACTAACTGAGTATCTTTATCGGCGAATCTCTTATTTGTTGCTGAAGAACAGTGTTCCTGTTCCTGAGATGGGTGGTTTCCCCTATGAATTTTTGGTGGCAGCCAAGACAAATATTGGCAAAAATGATGTTTTAACGCCACAAAAGACACTACATTTGATTATAAAGATAGTACCACATTAGAAAGTATATTTATCTACTTGTATTTAATATATGCATAAGCTGCAGTTTGGTTATCTTCTTCTCTGGTTCTATTTTCTGAGAATGTGGTTTTTGTATGAAGCCTTTTTTTGGATTTGGAGGTCGTTGTTTACTTTCGATAATTATGGAATTAATGGGGATGTTGTTTACGTATAGGTCTCTTTTTAAGATGCAGATGTCTTGTATTTTTTTCAAACTGTAGGGTTTAAATGGTCGTTGGTATTGATGAATAGAATAATGGTTGTTGTATCATTTTTTAGTATCAACTGCTGGTAATTGTTGTCAATCAAATTTGATATTTTTTTTCAATTCCAGATATAGATAAGGAGAAGGGAGGGTTTAGCTTAAGTAGGTATTTTTTTAGTTCTTCGATTTTAAAATTGAGGTTACTCTCTTTGGATATAATTGTTTTTTAAACATTGGGTTAAGGAAAATAGTATACTGACCTTTGTGTGTTGAGGGAGACAAGAGGAAAATAGTGAGTACGTTGTACTGTCCGTGGGTTTGTAATGTACGCCAGTTACGATTTCTCATCGTTATTTTTTCATGGTTTTACCGTCTGAAAATGGAATATCAGGTTCATGAAATTCCATTTTAAATCATTGTGTTCATGTAAGTTATTGTATTTGTTATGTTTATGTAGAAGATATTTTGATTTGTTCCTTATTAAGAACCAATCATCTAAAAAGCAAGTCCACGATTTTTGAAAATCTCTGAAAATTCCATTCCAATTTTTTCGTTTACCCTGGTAAATGATATTTTTATAGATAGCTGATTATTATGTTGCGTATGTGGGTGCAACTTTCATTCCCAATACCGTTCCCCTAGTCTTTTTGAAAAAGTTATCGTTGAATGGAAAGGTACTGATTTCTAAATTGTTTTCTGAATCGCGAAAATTCGAGTATAAAGTTTTATAAAATTTGTTTGGTATTTCATTGCAGTATTTGTTAATCCAGAATTCCAGTGTTTATAGTCCTGGTTCGTGGCTGATGTTGGAGTGTAAATACTCTACATCGAAGGAGGCCAAGAGGTACTGTTTTTTGTTGATTTGAGAAGTTTTCTTGAAAAATCCATCGTGTTTTTTTTAAAACTGGGGGACATGTTTGGTTTGAGGTTTTAGTATAACAACCAGAATATTGCTTAGTCTGCTGGTAAAAGAAGATGTCCCTGATATTATCGGACATAGTTTCAAATCTCTAACATTCAGTATACTAACCTCTGGTGTCGATGATTTTTTACAGGCTATTGTGATTTCCTTACTCCTGTGATCTTTTGGAAGACCATAGAATTGGCTTTTTTTAAACTTCTTTTTCTAGGTATTTGTGTCCTTATCTCTTAGACATTAATATGTTCTTCTACGTATCTTTTATAAAGAATCTGATTTTTTTGCTGGGGTTGGCGTCTAATTGCAGGTAGTCGTTAGTATCTAAGATGGATTTGCAGAAGGCTGTGTCCATTATAATGACTATGTCTCTTTTATCCGCTTCTTCAATGATTATTGAGTCATCTGTAGATAAAGTTTAAATAGCTTTCATTTCGTTTGTATTGATGTTAGTTTTTATGTGTGTTGTTGTGGTGTCGAAAGGAAGAGATTCCCTATTTTCAGCAACACTGTTTAAAGCTATGTTCCTGTTCATTGGTGGAGTATGGAAGCTTTGATAACTCACCAATGTGTCATCTTCTTTGTGTTTATCGTAAGAGAATTCTTCTACTTTTATTTTTCTGATAAATTCGAGGAGTTCTTATTTAATTTCATCATTTATTTGTGTTTTTCATAAGTGTAGGTGTGAATTTCAGTCGTTTTTCTAAAATACTTTTTTCAGCCGAGGAAACTCCTCGGGTAATGAGTTGAACATTTTGATATCCACTTCATCTGTGGTAATTCTGGATTATTTTCTATTATGCTTTTTGGTCGAAATGTTTTTGCCTGTTGAAAAGAGGATTTGGTGAATGGAACATTTTGATGAAGTTCATGCATCATAGTTGTGGTTCTCATTCATAAATCCAAGTGAAAGGTTGTAAGTATGGGTTCATCATTCATACGTTGCAAAAACTGATGTTTGGGGTAAGGTGGTTGGTATTTGGGTTACACAATTGTTATATTGTTGTCAGAGTTTGTGATGATGCCTGAATGGTGCTGTGATCAAAAAAAGATCCTAGTTTTCTTATGATATAGTCGGGGGGTCGTGGCTATACTTGCTTGATGAAGAGGAGAATATTTGGGGTTAAAGAAATCATTTAAATTGCTCTCTCTGATAACAGGATATCAAGCATCCTTTTTAACCATCCTTTTGAAACTAACACTTCATAATGAAGGGGTTCGTTGATCGGTGTTAGGCTTTGAATTCTCTTGCAATTTTTTCTCTTCAAATCCTCCATGCAGTTATGCATTTGGAAAAAAAATTCTAAAATTCATATAAACACACCAGATGAATCCTCAATCAGACCAATATACGATTCTACTATACTGTGAACACACACACGCACATACATTGATTCTCTCATTCAAGCACTAATATTATCATTTACTAAACAAATAATCCATCATACCGAAATACAATTATGTACTGTTAACACACATATTCACATTCATTATTCCTTCAGCCATTCATCTCTTTCTTTTTCATGCACATTCACATAATCACATACTCTATCAACATACAATTCAGCCACTCTTTGAACACGCACTTTGACACTCATTGATACCTCGACCCCCTTCTTGCTTCAAAACTAAAAAACAGCTACAATTTTTTTACACGTATGGATTTTAAATCCATATCAAGATTGATAAGCCAATGCCCTGAATGTAACCAGCCGACAGCGGAAAAAAGATGACCAAAAAGAGAATCACTTCAGCTTTCTGAACTGAACACCGGTTAAGGTTTATTAAAACCCCCTATACCTGAAGTTTTGTTTTCCTCATATATATATATATATAAATATGATAATTGCATCATCCACAGACAGCAGTTTCGTTGTATTACAACTCTTCAGTGTGGCTTTAGATTGTCCATTACTCCACCCCTTCCCTAATTTCTGGCCTTTTCTTTGGGTTTTGGGTGGTGTCAAGGACGGGTGCGCCGGTGCAAAGCGTTAGCCAATGAGGTTTTACTGAGGCTTCCACTGCTAAGCGCATCGGGGAGCCTTTGGATTCGTCCTCCGGCTCTCCTATTATTACTCAGCCCAGCTGCAGGGGGTCAGTTTCCCCGGAGCGGCGCTGCTCGATTGCACTTAACGGAGCAGGTCCCCTGGTGGACGCTCTCGTGGCTGAGGTTGCTTTGGTTGCATTGCAAAACCGTAGCCGCCTCGGCTAGAGCCATTTTTGGACGGATGGTATCCTATTCTTCCCACGTTAAGCTCAACCTTGTGTCATATTTTGCTGTAGCAGGACAGCGAATAAACGCTCCATCCACTACCACAATGTAGGATCGAAACCTTCGCTTCAGACCCAAAGGCTGGTATGTTACCTCTGCCTGATGCAGAATTGGACAGTTAGTAAGGTTGGATTCAAACAACGTATTTACTCACACATAATTCCCCATCCACCAGAATGCTCAATTCATAAGTTGGAAGAGCATTGCATGAGCTCATTATGAACGAGTTACCTCACTTAGAGAGTGCTCAACCCTGAATAAGGGAGCATTAATCATATATATATATATATATATATATATATATATATATATATATATATATATATATATATATATATATATATATATATAGTTCTGTTTTCACTGTGCCCTGTGAAATATGAACGAAGCTCATTCGAATCGGTCAGTGAGAAGGTCTTTTTTTTTGTAGTTTTAGAATGAGTTTCGTTTTTTTGGTGATTTTGATATAATGTTAAGATTTCTGTTGTACATACATATTCCCATTTGCATAGAAGCAACTGACACTCGGTAATTCGTACAGAGTAGACAGAAATATGTTATAACATACTGACAGAAGAAAGAGCGATTGAATTATGTAAAACATTAAATCAGAGGATGAATTGTGATTCATAAAGAACCGTAAGTAATTTGACAATACAGGAAATTTAAGATCTAGAATCGAAAATGATGGGATATATTTTGCACCTTAGATAGATCAGTGAGTGTAAGTTAAAAGACGCAGGGCAAAAATGGGGAAAATATTCATTGTTAGGAGAACAAAAATCTGCAAAAATTCAAAATCCCTGCTGGAGGATCAGAAACATTGAATTATGGAAAGGGGGAAGTACTTAACACACTGAATAATGAAAGACACACCTGAAAACGACAGTGGAAGATTAAAATTAGTTGAAGATTTCACACTGCTTTCAAACAACTACTCAAAAGTCAGTGCTGTAGAGAATGCCGAATCTACCGAGGAAAGTACTTGGGTATAAGGAGGTGTGCTGTAACGTTATATTCCGCGAAATTCACGAAATATTGCCCGGGTGAAAAGTAATGTCTTAATTATGTATGAGTTTGATGATTAAAATTAGATTGAAGCGAGAAAGATACGTTTTTTTCCAATTTATAGAAGAAAATCATCGGAATAATCAAATTATAGAAATAAAATTAATGACCTTTATTCAAATAAATTGATGATGACTAAGATTACGATGAAGAAATATTTAAAAAAAAGAAGTGGCAAATTTTTAATCAAATCACTGAAAACCATATGAGGCAAAAAAAAATGAAAGGAAATGATGATGATGATAACGTGGATTATCATGATAGCCTCTAAGATCAGACTGCGTTCCAATTTCCAATCTTCGTCACTGACTCTTTCAATATTGAGATCTACTTCCTTACATTCAATATAAAGATCTACTTTCTTACATTGTCTTTAAATTAGATCACGAAGCAAGAAGCTGCAGATGACTGGTTGCAGGTGAATACAAAATCTTGCATTGAAGAAAACATTCTTCCCAATTTTTAAAAGTATTCTCACTATGCTGACGTACAGAAATTGTTATCGGTGAAACTTATTTCATTTCTTTTTGGTCATGTCTTGAGGCGTAGAAGCAAATAAGATTTTTTGCATTTTGGAAGATTCCTCACTCTTTATACAGGATCTTGTTATTGACTTCCACTGAAAGAGGGTATAAAAAGTAACGGACAAAAGTTTTAATAAAATATGAATTTTTCACGATGAAATGAATTTCTGTTAAAAAATACACACACATACACGCACACATAAAGACACGTACACATATGCATATATATATATATATATATATATATATATATATATATATATATATATATATATATATATATATATATATATATATATATATGAGCATGCATGAATGCTTGTATATATATAGATATGTGGGTGTGTGTATATGTGTATATATGTGTGTGTGTGTGTGTATGTGTATGTATGTGAGTGAAGAGAGAGTTTGGGGGAATGGAATTCGATATGTAGTATGAACAATGTGCCAAAATGGTTTACGAACATATATCTTAGCTTAGTGTCATAAGTTGCCTTGTTTCAAATCCAATGGTATTTTTTAAATAATTATATGAAAAGTTTAGAACAATTAGATGGAAGAGAAAAACAGTGGAAAATTCGCTCACATGCACACACACACACACACACACACACACATATATATATATATATATATATATATATATATATATATATATATATATATATATATGCGTGTGTGTGTGTGTGTTTGCACTGCTGCTTACCAGGTTACAATTATATGAACATTTTATTTGATTTTTAGTTTCAAACTGATGTGCTTTTTAATTTATTTTGTGATAACATTTTTGAACATACTTGATTCATATTTTTTCCTTTTCCATTCATTCAAAATTATTCGTTCATTCCTGATCCATTCTCTATGGACATTCGCTCATTTGTGTAAGTAAAAGAATATTTTGAAATGAATAACATATATGTGTGTTCCACAATAAATCGTCCATGTGTGCATTACAGATGTGATATCTGAAAGAATCAGTATCAAGCATTTTTGCTGAGATAATAATTTGTCATATATATATATATATATATATATATATATATATATATATATATATATATATATATATATATATATATATTACAGAAGTTACTTATTTCAACGCTGCATGCGTCTTCCTTCATGTTCGTATTCAACAGCCTCTTCAACATATACATGTCACTAAGGTGATTTGATCAAGTTGCCGTAACCTAACGACTGATGTTCGGGTTAAAATTTGCTGACAATCGGATAGATAGATAAGACGCGTGAAATCATACATTTAAATTATTCATTTATTCAGGTTTTTTTTCGATCAATTCTCTTATTCCTTTCTATGTGTGTGCCATTTTTAACATCGAGTGATCATGGGTGTGAAACTTGAGAATTTACAATCCTGTTCACCTTCTCTATACTGACAGAAATATACGTTTTTTTAAATCATAGTCGGAAGATTTCATAAAGCAATAAAGTGGTAACGTTTCAACTGGGTTGAATTGTTCAAACAGTCTTCAATACAAACCCCTCCTATCAATATTATCAAGAGCAACCTTTTAGCGTCCGTAGTTGAATATAGACCTTCTCTGAGACCTGCTAGACCTCTCTATAATGGTTATTTAGAAGACAATACTTACTCTCAGAATCTTTCCAGTTCGTCACTTCATCTTATATTTTTCTAGCCACAGTTTCGCATATGATCTCTAAAAATCTGCGTTTTGAGTCACGATGTTCAGCAGCAGTTTGATATTCTTGCAACATGCAACATTGGGGATTTTTAATGGTTTGCATGATTCTCTGATCCCTGTTTTTTCTCTCATTATTATCAAATTATGCTATGCTTTCTCCGTGACATGTTGAACACTATTTTTCTCCTTGCAACTTTGCGTTGTTTAGGGTCAATCTTGTAGCAAATGTCCATTTTTTAGCTGCATAAGTGATTATCGAGAGAGTACATTGGTTGTGGACACTTCTTTTTTATGACTATATGACTGCCAATACTGCTGCCACCTTTCAAAATTTAACTTGCAAAAACTTGTCTTGGGCTCCCATGCATAATCACTGAAAATTTCATTGGATCATGTCCTTGTCATATACAGACAGATGGAAATTTGGTATATCATTCTATCAATGTCAAAATTTCCGATAAAATAACCAATTTCCAAATGTCATAGTCCCTACTGAGCATACTTTGCCAAGCTATTTTGCTAACACCGTACATAGACGAATGATTCAATGCAAAGTAGCATACATTTATGGGCTACCAAAAATCCACAAGAAGATACTTAGAGCCTGTTGCCGTGGTTCAGTATACAATCAAGTAAGTTTTTTTTTTCCAGTCAAACTTGGTTAATCCATCGACAGACCAATCTCAATCCTCTGAAAGGAACTCAACCGATTCCGTGGGGAAAGATCCCTGATCCTTTCCAACAAGATGGTGAATTTTAGCCTGGTTAGAAAGTTTCAAAGAGTTTCCAGAAGTTAAACCACTTTCTCTCGTTAAGAAGATAAAATCCGACCCTCCACTTGAAGAACGAACCAGCGTACCGATAGTCAGCCTAAAGGAAATTCGAACTGGACACATATCTCCAACAATAAGACACGGCTATGAGATTGCCATTTTCCTTAGTGCTGGGAAACGTATAATTGGAATACTTCGAGGTAATAGCTTTATCCACGTTCTGGTTTGGACTGACAACTCGGCTAAGATATGTGGATGACTCTTTCATCCTCTCGTCTCACCCAGAAGACAAACAAATACCACTGGACCATGCAAAATCAATCAGACTTTCAATCCAGCGAACAATAGAGAGAAAGAGACAATGCATCACCGATCCTGGACGTGCCAATCATCTGCTGGGGGCAGGGTGTCAAGACTTCTATACAATGCAAACCTTTCCGCATGAACAGAGCCGAAATTTCAACTCCCAAATAGTGTGAAAAAAGTGGGATCGCCTGTTATCTACAACACCAGACCAAACAACTAGGGCACACATCAGAGGGAACAAAAATTCGTGGCAGGGAACACTATTGGCCCGTGGGACGCTTAAAGGAGTCAATAGATTTAGTTTGTTTCAGCAACCTTCTAAGCAGACCGACTGTAGAACTGAACACAATATGGAAGTCCTTGATCTTGATGGAGCTCACCTTGCGTTCAAACACACACACACACACACACACACACACACACACACACACACACACACACAGATGATAAAAAATACAACTATATTCCAGTGGTTGTGCGTATGAATCCGTATTGTGCAGCCACGTTGAAAGTAATCCTCAATTTATCTCTCGCAGATACATAAAAAAATAAAAACTTACACTTTGTAAATTACCTTCCAAGCACCACATTAACCAAATAAAACATCCAACTCTACGCGGTTATTTATCCTGTTGGCTCTTTTCTTGGAATATTGACCCGACTGACATCAGAACAAGACAACTATGGATCATTGATACCAATTATGACCAACAACAATGTCTTGAATTAAAATCACGCACATCCGGAACTAGACGATGGAATATGCATGTTCAAACAATCGTCAAAAAGGTCCTGCCTCGGTTTGATGGTCGAAAATACACCAATCTATCCTTATAAGACTGTGTTGGATTACAACAAACGAGGTTCAAGAAATTAACCAAACTGAGGACGGAAATCCAAATAAAAGTTCACATGATGACTTTCCCTTATCAAAAAAATCCAGACAGGAAATACGTAGCCAAGTTCGAACATTTAATCTGAAGTAGATCTCTTTTTTTACATTGTAGGTTTGCGTACAACTTTGAGGTATCAGGATACGCACACATTTCAAAGTTGATATCTTCAAAATTAGAAAAAAAATTCTTTTGATTTCACAGTTTCTAGACAGATTACTGAATTCAGAATATTTCCCTTATGGTCAGTTAAACAGTGATTTATATTTATGGTTCGAATCTCGTTTTTTTTCCTGATATTGTATAGTCCCCCATTTGATAAGTTGACATTATTTTGAAATGTCTATTACAGCAATAGAAAATGTTTCTTGAAAAAACAGTTTTTCTCATATTGCTTTCATGGTTTCAATGACAGTGTATAGCCTATCTTTCATTGAAATTCGGACATAAACTGACAAAGATAACAGTTTTTTAATTACACATTAGTTTTTCCTCTTCATTCCGAAAAAAAAATGTATAACTTAGAGTTTCCATATAAACCGTTTTTTTTTTCGATAAACATATTGCAAATAACACATTTGTAGTTGTTATGTTTTGTTCTGAATAATCATAAAATTGAGGCAGTGTTAGATATTGTTTTTAAGTTGATGCTTACTTTTTATCAGTCCTGTTTTATTAATTTCTTTTTCATGGCTTCTTCTGAGTTGATGTAGAATCAGATATCATTCAGGAAATAGTTTTGAATTGCATTTGTAGGTTGCTAGATTTGGTTGCTACTATCTTTAAAGTGATTAAGAAATTTTTCGACTGGTTTCGGCATCTTTTATATTAGAGATATTTGGTGCCTATCCGCCAGAGCGATCATTGTAAGTCTTTCAGACAGATTTCTCGTAGATTATCATGAATGGAACTGATACAGAACCCATATGCTAAGAAATGGAGATAGATTTTATTTTTGAAGTGATAGCTTTTAGAATTAGGATATTGTTGCATATCCGTTCGTTTGCCGTAAATGTCTTTAATGATTTTCCCTTTTCCGTTTAAAATAATGTATGAAACACTTGAATTTCAGAGTCATGTTCATTGGTCACTTACATATCCGTGTGTAAACGTCGTTAGCCTACTTACAGGAAACCTTACATGAAAGTATAGAACTATATTACAAAATCGAAACGAGAAATGATTTCGTGGAACCGTAGTGAAGTATCGAGATGATCATTTTATATCCGAGAAATGTTCATAAGAAATCACCAATGATACCTCTTTCAAGTTACCAAATTTCTTGAGCAAACATCCTTAACCTTATACCGGGCTACAATTTCAGATTCTCCAATGACTTGGTTGACATTGCTGCCACAAGGACATGATTTAGACAACAACAGACACTTCTTTGGAGACAAAATCATTAAAATTTCATTTACAAAAGGTGATTAGGATGGATGATTTATTCTAAATAATTGAAAAACACAGTAAAGACACGATATCGATACACATTTGAACACTGGCAAACGGTTAAACCAGTCTAATTCACTTTATCTTCAGTAAATAAGAGAACTTCATCCAATCCCATTTAGTGAAATATGCATCAAGCTGACGGACAAACAGACTGACAGACAGACGGACAGACAGAAGCACACACACACACACACATATACACACACACACACGCACACACGCACACACACACACACACACACATACACACAGAGAAACTTATGTGCAAAAAACTCTCTCGCACATGCACGAAACTGGTGTCTCTTGCAATAGTGATATATATATATATATATATATATATATATATATATATATATATATATATACTGTGTACAAACAAATATACGTATATATATATCAGCTAGTGCCCTTCCCTCTTTTCCCCTCTCACTCTATTCATATATATAAGAACGCATGGCATTGTATAGTAGCCAAGAGATACCACGCACGCACACACTCGTTCCGCCCTCTCTCTCTCTTTATATATATATATATATATATATATATAGAGAGAGAGAGAGAGAGAGAGAGTGAGACAGAGACAGAGACAGACAGAGACAGACAGAGACAGAGATGGAGACAGAGGCAGAGAGACAGAGAGAGAGAGACAAAGATACAGCGAGTGAGTGAGAAGGAGAGAGATGCAGAGAAATTGAAATGGATCCGTGGTAGTGTGAGTGAGTGTGTGTGTGTGAGTGTGTGTGTGTGTGTGTGTGTGTGTGTGTGTTTGTGTTTGTCCTTGTCCCCATAGTATCCATATAGTATGCTTTGGCTTGGAAGTGGACAGTTAAAATGGCTTCTAATTGGATGAAAGCCAACATTGTACTTATACAATTGGCAGATCGCCACGTGAGGTCAGTTTCTATTTGTTATGAAAGAAACGACCTGGGGAATTATATGACTGGATGTTGCGCGAAAAAAGTAACAGGAAATTTGTAACGAAGTCTCAGGATATGAGGTTATACTAAGTTCTTTGTATTCACCTGAAGGAAAAATAATATCCGATACATGCCTGACAAAATGATATTGCAAAGTTCTGAGCTGTATCTACTCAGATTATATATCAGATTCAAATGTTTTTTTGCCTTCTTACTGGAAAAGATGGCTGGTAATAATTCAAAGGCCGGTGGGTAACAATCTAAAATTTTTGCTAAGTGGTACGATATATTACTGAAAAAAACAAAGACCCTTCTCTTTGGTTCTGAGATGTACTAAAATACAATAAATTGCAAAAAAAAAAATATTTCAGCTATAATTCAAGAGTCACCTTTAATATCAAGTTCAAAGAAATATAGTATTGGATATATTTGCTCTGATTAACATTAACTATTTTATTATAATAGCATAGACTTTGCAACATACAGTAGGTGTTTTTATTTTCTTTTGTATCAGTTTATTCCACCTTTGATTTTAGCATTTTGTTCAACTTAGTCGTGGTTTAAAGAACTCAGAAATGAATCATTTGTTTGACAAAGTTGTTTTTTGTTTGCTTTTTAATAAAAATTGATTGAAACATTTTTCTCAAATAAATGTCCCGTTGAAGATGGTAAATTGGCGAAATCTGTTGGGAAAATACTATTGAAACATCGAGGTTTTCAATCAATTACGCCCTGTCATACCTGAAATCGAAAGTGCAATAATTTTCTATCAGCGATGAATAAAATATTGCTAAATATATTCAAGGTTTTGTTAGGGGTATTTTATTTACAAATTTACAATGCTAAAGTAGGCACTCTCTGTTGATTTTATGCTTTTTTGTGGTACAGCTTACATGAATTACTTCCTCTTCTTCTAGGTATTTCTTCAATACCATGAACCACCCCCTGACCTTAACCCCTGTTCATACTCATATTTTCCATATATAATTTACAATCCTATTCCAAACGTTTACTGAGAAACCATTTATCAATGTCGATGAATTTGTTCGAATTTAATGTCAAGTAAAATATGATAATATATAAAAAGAATCAAATCATTGAAAATTGTTTCAGTCAATAAGTGAGTTTCTAATTCAGCTGAACGCTGAAAAACTGCCCGGCGTAAGTAAAAACCAGTATTGAAAACATTCAGTGATTTGACAATGATCTGCATTTTTGATGTTGTGACATTTTTGGTATTGATAGATAGATGAATAGATTGATGAATATGTACGTGCCTATGTTTGAGTATATGTTTATGAATCATTTACTTAAAATCTGTCATAATATTCGAGCTAATTGTTAGTTGTTCTCTGCTAAATCTACAGAACGTATAAACTTAGTATTAAATATGAATAATCCACAAATATCAGTTATTCATTTAGGCTCACCTGGGACGTCATCTGAGTTTGCTAGTGGTCGTTCTCTGATCAATGTTCTATATCATTATGTAATTGTGTCATCTACAGACCTGTTTCGCTCTATAATAACTCTTCAATGTGGACATAGACTATCCAGTATGCCTTCCAGTACCACTAGGCAGGGTCGCTTCAGACCCAGAGACACGTGCTCTTCCCCTGCCCTACGCTGTACTAGACGGTCGGTAAGACTAGACTGAGTAATGTATTTACTTACACACGATTCCCCACCTACCAGAGTGCTGAATTCCAGAGTGTGAAGACCATTGTGTAGTAGCATAAAGTAGAATACTCAACCCTAAAGTGGGTAGCATTAATTAAAATTATAATTGATGATATGTGTGAGTATTCATGTGTTTAAGTAGTAGTAGTAGCAGCTGCAGCAGCAGCAGTAGTAGTAGTAGTAGTAGTAGTAGTAAGAAAGCTGTTATCTAATTCCATGAGATCTTCTCCCCACTTTTTCAAACCTAAGAACCAGCGCCATAGTCAGATTATATCACCCCTTCTCTCCCCTTCTTTCAACAAACCAGCAGAATAAATCATTTGATGAAAACAAGATTGATAGTTACTTTGCACAGTCATACTTCCAATTTTGCTGCAGAATTGTTGTCTTGCGATTCTGTCATCAGGAGTTAAATTGTTTTTTTTTTTCTTCCATTTGTAGGCTGCAGTAAAAAACCACGGACTACCAAAAATATAGCACACTTACTTCAGATTTGCTCTTAATTCTTTTTCTGGAACACATTATTTTCAAGATTACCGTGCCTCAAGATATGCTTGTTTACAGCTCTGTCCTATGGACAACATAGAATTGTTGCTGTAGAGGTATTTCATAAATGTTAACCAAAAATTAATATGCGTATTATTGCAATCATCATCACCATCATGCCGCTGTTACCGTCTGTTGTTGGACTTCCCCAAGTAAAAAGTGTTGAGCTTTACCAGAAATTATGTGATGGGCCTGTGTCTTGGAGACAGCAACTTGACCACCCAGGAAGTCAGGAGGCCGATGGTATTTACTTTTCTTACTTTTTTTAATGAAATATCATCAATCATTATTGTTTATTTCAGATTAGTCATTACAGTCAGGTTATCATAATTCATTCCAATAGTGGAAGCAAAATGTTTTTTTCAAGTTTGGCTGCTTCCAGTTAGATCACTACTTTTGGCAAAGCGTCAGTGCGATACTACACCGAGAAATTACCTCCGTCCATAGTATGGCCACTTGAAATAATTTCACTAAGCACAGAACTCACTGTGAACATATTTACAAATAGAATATACCCCAACCTAAGAGGTTTTTCTTTCACAAAAGAAGTGCAAGAATTTTTTAAATCTACACTTTTGAACGACGGACGGAAAAGTACTGAAAAATGTACCCCCCCCAAAAAAAAAGTATAAAAACAAAAATCTTATTGATATGGTAAACAGATTCTTTGATTTTTCCAGTTTCAAGCTTTTGGTGGTCAAGCACCCCATGTTTGATAGAATAAAAGAATTTGCTTTCATGTGTTATTTTCCCAATATTCTCTCCTAGTTGACAACGGGTACCCCAGCTAGTGATATATATATATATATATATATATATATATATATATATATATATATATATATATATATATATATATATATATATATATATATATATGTATATATATATATATATATATATATATATATATGTATATATATATATATATATATGTATATATATATGTGTGTGTGTGTGTCCGTGTGTCTGTGTGTGTCTGTGTTTGTCTGTGTTTGCGTTGAGTTTTCTGGTAATGAATTCTTTTTTTCTGAGTAGCTGTTGTTTAGATCGCTTCTTATTTTTCTCAAAAGTTGTGCAGTCTACGTGACTTGATTTCCAGATGTCCAAAAATTTCTGTAAATCCATCAGATGTAAGTGCAGATGTTTTCCCAAACGCTGCCAGGTAATCATATTATGGACGCGTACACATACTAACGTCACGCTTCATGCTCAAACGAACAAATTCACTCAACATAAAAACATACACGCTGACACAAATGCGAGCACACACACACACAAATACACCCACATGCACATATATGTATATATATATATATCCACGAGTGTTCATGTTTATGTCTGTGGCTCTATATGTGTGTGTGTGTGTGTGTTTACAAAGATCTAACTTCAGAAACATAACTTCTCATATACCTTGAATAATTAGTCTACGATACAAGAACAATTTTACAAACAAATGCTCCGCGTGAATATCTTACAAAACCAGGGAAATATGGCCTGCATGCACTGACAATGAGAATAATCATCAAATATTTTCAATTACACATAAATGTATATTCCTAAATCTCAGTTACCATAAAGACTTAATGTATCAGAAAAAATCTTTTGATTATCATACTTGAATCAGTTAACATTCCCACGTACGATTTCATTTATGTATTAATTTTACCCATCCTGTAAATTTTGGTTTTAATTGAAGATTGAGTGACGGCAAATCTTCTCCATGGACAGCACTTTCCTCAGTATTTTAGCTGATTTTAGTATCATCCGTCTTGAAGAAAGCTTCAGCGTTTCTATTTCACACAAATACTGATGGGACACATTTTCATCTAACAGTTTACGTTATTTTCCTGTCCTCTCGCTAGTTGTTATATTTCCAGCTTTCTCAATCTTTCAGTTTCATCTTGACATACCATTTACGTTGACTAAATTTGGTCTACTAATTTAGATTGGGTGATCCAAATGGATTGCACTGTTCCATGGAATTTTTTCAAGGCATTTTTTAGTCAGTGCATATTCTGTTGGTTGTTTTCATTATATTATCATTATCAATTGCATTTTTGCATCAGCTGCCTAGTGGTCACCACTGGAGATAGAAGCAACAGAAAGACTCTTCAAGACTCCAGCCCTCCGTGCTCAATGTCACAGATCATAGCCGTACTAAGCTTCACAGTTCCACACCAGTTACCCGGGGGTTATCGCTGGAAACTGAGTGACAGTGGGTCTCCTGTTTCCCCGTCCTCCTATCATATCTTCCTCACCGATTACAGTAAAATTGTGGTTTGTACCGCCTCCACCATTTCTACCCATTTTCCCTTTCTTTATCTCCCTTTTTTGGCAGCTAGGTTATTGTTATTGGCTGGGATCATAGATCTCATATTCACTGCACTTTCCTCAGTATTAGTGCTGTCCCCAGTAATATTGTCGCTCAATCCTTCTTTTTTATCTTCAGTTCCTCCAATTTTTTTCAAGTGCATCTACTCGCATTTGTTTCTGACTTTGATGTGCGATACCTTCTTCATCTCCCCTGCCGGGTTTTTCTTCTTCTTCTTCTTCTTCTTCTTCTTCTTCTTCTTCTTCTTCTTCTTCTTCTTCTTCTTCTTCTTCTTCTTCTTCTTCTTCTTCTTCTTCTTCTTCTTCTTCTTCTTCTTCTTCTTCTTCTTCTTCTTCTTCTTCTTCTTCTTCTTCTTCTTCTTCTTCTTCTTCTTATTATTATTATTATTATTATTATTATTATTATTATTATTATTATTATTATTATTATTATTATTATTATTATTATTATTATTATTATTATTATTATTATTATTATTATTATTATTATTATTATTATTATTATTATTATTATTATTATTATTATTATTATTATTATTATTATTATTATTATTATTATTATTATTATTATTATTATTATTATTATTATTATTATTATTATTATTATTATTATTATTATTATTATTATTATTATTATTATTATTATTATTATTATTATTATTATTATTATTATTATTATTATTATTATTATTATTATTATTATTATTATTATTATTATTATTATTATTATTATTATTATTATTATTTGGAATCTCACACCAGTTGCCCGGTGGTAACCGCTGGAGTTTGAGTGACAGCAAGTCTCCTCAAGTCTCCAGCCCTCCTCCCCCAGTACTCATAGGTTGCAGTAATTCTACGATTTACAGTTTCACACCGGTTGCCCAGTGGTTATCACTGAAGGCTGAGTGACAATAAGTCTCCTCAGGTCTTGTACATTTAAAAAATGCCGGGATAGACTTGAATAACTAATAAGAAACAAATAGTTTTATTACAGAAACAAATGTTGACAAGTTTTGGAAAATGCTGTCAAAAATCGTATGAACATTGCAGGGTATGTTCTTTTTCATATTCTACTGTGTAATTAATCTGGGTTCATTCTGGCTGAACATAAACAAGAAAATGTAGAGCAACAAATGATTGTTTTTTTTAAATTTGTAATTTCACATCAGTTGCTTGGTGGTTACAGCAGGAGGTTGAGTGTCAGTAAGTCTCCTCAGGTGTTCAGCCCACATATCATCTCATCTCATCTCTACCTCACCTATCACACAAAACCTGTGGTTCACACACCCGCTACCATTTAGTTGATATTTGTTTTATTTTCCTCCCTCTTGTTATGCCACTGCTAACATTTTGAGTTGCAGATCTTATATCTTTCTTTAGTGTCCGCGCAGTTCCTAGCAGAACTGTGGTCTGTACAGTCTCAAGCCTTCCTTTTATTCTGAGTTCCTCCAATCTCGCCCTCAGCTTCTCTTGGACATTTCTGAGTGCACCTATTACAACTGGTACTACCCTGATTTTCATGTCCAACATCTTCAGTTCTCTTGTCATATCTTGGAATTTTTTTCCAGTTTTCCAATGTATTCCTTCCTTACCCTTTGGTCTGCAGGCTCGGCCACGTCTTTTAATTGGCAGGTTTTCTGCTTGTTGTTTACGATTATTATTATTATTATTATTATTATTATTATTATTATTATTATTATTATTATTATTATTATTATTATTATTATTATTATTATTATTATTATTAACAATCTCACACCAGTTGCCTGGTGGTATCTGCTGGAGTTTGAGTGACAGCAAGTCTCCTCAAGTCTCCAGCCCTTCTCTAATAAGGCTCATAGGTCTCAGTAATACTGTGGTTTACAGTTTCACACCTGTTGCCCCGTGGTCATTGCTGAAGGCTGAGTGACGATAAGTCTCCTCAGGTCTTCAGCCAACACTCCCCCCCCGATCATGTCACCGCTGCAGCTCATATTTCTGCTTTCATTTCCCTTCCTCTGTTGGGTCACTATTAACATTCAACGTTGCAGTCTTTATATTTCTAACACTTTCCACAGTATCCCTGTAGTCTGAACAGTCTCAATCCTGCCCTTTATCCCGATCTCCTCCGGTCTCGCCCTCAGTGTCTTTGGGACGGTTCCCAGTGCGTCCACTATAACTGGCACTACCCTAGCTTTCATGTTCCACATCTTCTCCGGCTCTCTCGCTCGGTCCTGGTATTTTTCCTGCTTTTCACTCTCCTTCTTCTTTGCTCTATGGTCTGCAGGTACGGCCACGTTTACTATTTGGCAGGTCTTCCTCTTTTTGTCTACAATTACCAAGTTCAGTATTCTTGCCTGGATGAGGTGGTCAGTTTGGATGTTAATGTTCCAGAGTAGTTTGTGGTTGTCATTCTCCAGGGCTACCTCAGATTTGTGCTGGTACCACTTTTCCGCATGGTTGAATCTCATTCGTTTACTCAGTTCCCTGTGTATCATTGATGGTACTCTATCGTGTCTGTGCTTATACTCCTTCTTAGCGAATTGACTGCATTCATTAGTTATGTGATTTACGGTCTCATCTCTTTCTCCGCATAGGCAGCACTTGCTGTTCGTCTGTGTTCTGTCAATTTTTGTTTTTATATAGTTTGTCCTGATGCTTTTGTTCTGAGCTGCCATGATGAGCAATTCTATTACTCACTTCAAGTTTCCCTTCCGTAACCATGTCCATGATTTCTCGATTTCTTGTCTCTGTCTTTTGAATTCTCTGTACAGTTTTTCCTTTCCTATTTCTCTTTTTAGTTTGCAGTGCTTTTCCATTGTTTTCTACTTTCTTGCTTGTTGCGCTGTTTCGTGCACTCTTTATGATTTCTTCATTGTTTGCTTGGACGTACTTTTCTAGATTTGCTTTAGCTCTCTGGTCACAGTCCTCTATGCTGATGAGGCCCCTTCCCCATTATTATTATTTTTATTATCATTATTATTATTATTATCATTATCATTATTATTATTATTATTGACGATGATTGCATTCGCTTTTGAATCTCTGTTGCAAACTCCTCAGTTGATTGGCTTTTCTGTCTTTCTCATTATTATATCAAATATGATAACATCAAAGTGAATTGAAAATAATATTTCAAGTTTTCTAGAATTTAGAATATTTGCTCCACTTTTTTTGTCAATTCCGATGTTGTTCCCAATCCTCTAAAAGATGAATTATAAGTCAAAATGGGGTCAAATATTAAATTGAATGAAGCAATTTCATTCCAAGTATCAGCTTGCTTTTGTTTTCTTTTTTCATAGCAAATGAACTATCTTTTACTAAGGAATAGTTTAATGTATCCAACAACGGGGCTTAACTGGAGACAATCATGGCTACAGAGGTAAAATGATTGAAGGAGAACCATGATAAGCTATTTGCACAGTCTTATCCACATCACTAAAATAATGTTGCATAATCACCAATTAAATACAAACCATGTTGATTTTCCTAAGGAAAGCTCGTATAAAGCGAACGGTACACATCCGGAATATATTTTAGTTCTTGGCTTATGAATGCCAGGACCTTATCATCCAGTAGAATCTATCTTTGTCAGCGAGCCATAAGGGAGCTGATAGCTGCACAGTGTCTACAAAGCAATTTTTCTTGCCGATGCAAAATGCAGTGCAAAAGCAGAGCAAAAAAATACATCACTGCGGCTGTCAGACTTTCTCCTGTAACCCCATTTTCTCCTACAGCATAGGCTTAGCTGGTTATTCAAAATACAACAAAAAGATTGAATTACTCTGAGGCTAGTAATTATATGAAAGGTAATAACTTAAGTGTAAAGAATGATTAACCTGGAACTTGTTTCTCCTGATGTTGAATGTTGAAGAAAAAAAATAATACTTTCTCCATTACTAGAATAAGAGAAGAGAAGTTAGAATTGCACATTCACAGGCTTTGGGGCTACAACTTTGGGGGCTACAACTTTGAATAATGACCTTGTGTCATACTTTCCTCCGTCTAAAAGTTATTCAATACGTATTTTTCATTCCACACTGGTGTTACAAATGACTACTGTCATGATTCTTCAACAATTTACATGTATTCCAAGATAGATTATATAGTACTTAGCGAACCAATTCCTTACTCTAACGGGGACGGTTTGAATTCTATTTCCGCTAATTTTCTGAGGCAAGGCATGGACTTAATTTTACCTTCGGGGCTCCTGCAAACAGGAGGGTAGCCAATCTTAGGCGTCCTGCTAGCACCCTAACCCCATAAGAACCTACGATAACTACAAGCAAAGATCAGTTATGTATGGATCATCCAAGAATCAGAGTTAGAATTAATGTGTATGAATCTGTTTATAGTTTGTGCTCAGTTGCTGAAGACGAGCTTTTCTTTCTTTGATACTCCTAAAGCTGACCTACTCCATTGGAGACATGGATTATCAATTTATCCCGAATAAGTTCTATCACACCGTGACATCATATGCTGCTAGGTTTCTGAGTCTTTCAATAATCGTGCAATTAAATTTTTAAGCGACAATTTTAGTTTAACATTTTTCAATCGAAACATTATCAAATTGAAAATTAGATCCTTATTATCTTGTAGCATAAATCGAAAAAGGTTTCAAATATTTTAAAAGTTTTAATTAATCTGTCAGGAATATTGAAATCCTCAAATAATGCGTATAAAACCATTGCTTTTAATTAATTCTCCTCGTTTTGTTATTTTATTCCAACTTTATGAGGAGGCAGATATAATTTTTTGTTTATACGTTGTGTTTTATGATGGTGACTCTTGATTAAAATATTGATTAATACATAAATAATAATTACACCAATACTTATAAAAACGGAATTAATAACGATAATATCCTAGAACAAGAATGATGCAACATACTAAAGCCATGATAAGCACTATAATTTGGAGAAAAAAAATACACTTTAAGTCATATATCGAGTAAAGTAATCAATTTCGTTCAGGAAAATTACAAAAATGCACATGGCTGAGTAGGAACTACGTTGAACACCCAGATAATTATTATATGCACAAAGTGAGAGTTCCAAGCTGGAAATGAAAAAAATATAAAAGTTGCAGGACATTCCGTCGGAGTCAAGAATTAGATCAAGACTTTGAAAATAAAATACAGGAAACTGATAGATAGTAAATGTTTCTATCCTATACACAGCATCGTTTACATTTTCTTCTTTGCCTTGTCCGTTGAAACTTTTGTCTGGTCAGTTCGTCCTAAAACTTTAAAAACTATCCTATAGAATAGCTTCATCGCCTATATTTTTATGTGAAAACTGGAAAGTAATTTGATGAATGATATTTATTACTGTTATTTTTACTTTCACTTTTACAAGCCTTTACTTTTTCTGTGTGTCAGTGTCTCTACCTTTTGAGAATACAAAACAAAATGTCCATAGTAAATATCGTGATTGTGAACCGTATATTGTAGGAGTTCAGTGATAATTAAAAGCCAACTTGGGATTAAAATCGCTGAATTTATAATACTAACATCAAGAGTTGCTCGGCTAATGATAAGAGGCACGGCTGGGAAAAGACCAAAGTAACCAGCAACATGGGAATCGTTCCTATTAATTCTATAGAACATTTGTCGTGCTTTCGTGAGATTTCCGCTCAGTAGAATTGCTGGCCGACTTTAGCCAAGGGAATAGCAGAGTTAAAATGAGAGAGCAAACTTGTATTGCAATTGATTATATGATGGGTTGATGTATTATTGCCGACTATGGAAGCTTTATCTTTTAGAAAGGTACCCTGTGTTCCAATATTCACAGCAAATTGTTCGACTGTTTGAAAGACAAATATATCAACCTTGATAGAATTAAGAGAACTATCTGCACAAATGCGCATGTACTAATCATCTAAAATCAATTTGAAGATCTTTCACTAAAACTAATTAAGTATCTGAAAGAATATCTCAAAAATAGATAATTTATCAGATATGATCTAAAATAACCATGGGGACATCAAAAAGCACGTTTTTCTGAAATAACAAAAGGACAAATTAATTAATACGATGCTCAAAGGTATACTCATACAAATTTTCAAGGTTGTAATCCCCTAAAATAAGGTCACGTTCATACACACACACACACACACACACACACTGAAACGGAAGAATATGTAATTTAATTAGCAGATTGGTCAGTCATTTAATGAAGTAGTGTGATATGTGAAGTCTGTGTTAATCTCCAGTAAATGATGATGGATTAAAGCACATGCTTTTTTCAAATTCCCTCAGTTCAAAATTATTGATTAGGCTTGTTCTCCATTGCCTTGTGTTGACTTTGCTCTATTATAGTAAACACCAAAAGATCACTTCTGAGTGTTCAATCTTCTCTGCATTGACTCATGCTATTTCTCAGAAAAACAGCATAAAACATTGATTCTTAGATATATTTCCCTAGGGTCTAATAAATCGGTATATATGAACTAACAACGTAATAGTATCTTTCATTTTTGGTACGGAATGTCTGTGGAAGGAACGTCGACATTCCTTTATGATCTTTTGCAATCATGTACACATACATACACACACACACACACATACATACATACACACACACACACACACACACATATATATATATACATATATATATATATATATATATATATATACAAGATGATTCTGATGGACGGGGAATATAAGTTAAAATAGAAATATCGCTTAAATTATGCCTTACTGACCGTTCAGTTCCCTAGCGAAGAGGTTGGGTATCGGCCTCCGCGTCTGAAGCGAAGGTTTCCATCCTGCCTCATGGTACTGGATGGGATAATGTTTAGTCTACAGCCACACTGGAGCCACACTGTTGTAATACAACAAATCAGCTGTCTGTGGATGACACATTAAAATAAATAAATATATATATGTGTGTGTGTGTGTATGGTACAAATCAGGCTAGCAGGATAACATAATATAATAATATATAAATAATACAAAGCCACTTCTGAAATGTAATGGATTTCTCTCATAGAGTGCTCGATACATACAACTTTTTACTCATGGAATTAAGTTGTTTTAGAGTAGAGTTTTTTTCTGGAATCACAAAAAAATCCCCAAGGAACATATACTGAATTGAAAGAATGGGACCATAGTACAGTGCAGTCATTCCTCTAAATTTCTTTCAATCAACATGAGAGAACACCAATTAATCAGAAAGTAAAGCACAAAATTCGTCCCTATGTCCATCATTCCAAAAACTTTCCATCACCAACTTTCACCTTCAAACATGCCAAAACACATTATGAATCGAACATCAAGATTGATACTATCCACTACAGCTACAGAAGATACCAATATGGGCAATAAAACCCAATGCCAAGATACCTAGGTCAAGATAGAATATACTCCCAGACCTCTGCTAAGCATCTCGGCAGAGATGACCCCAGTATCGAGTTCACACCCCTTGACAAAATGAATATCCCCATACCATCCACTGCAACACTCACGACATTCTCACCAAATTCGCAATGAATAGACTCAATAAAACATAGACAATCATTTGCCTGATGAGGGCAGAGCAACATGAGCTAGTTTGTGTTGCGAATCAACATTCTAATATATATATATATATATATATATATATATATATATATATATATATATATATATATATATATATATATATATATCAATTCATAATTATATCATATCCCTGATATAAGGCAGCAATATCAAGAATAGCTTCAGTTTAAAAACAATTTATCATGTAGAATAAGTAAATTACCACCAAGTACATATGGCAGAAGTATTCGATCCATTGCATTTTTCTTTGATTACAATACGATTTCCGGATCGTCTTGTAAGATATACTATGTACTTCGAGGTTGTCTTTTTCTTACTTGGCATTTCCAAGTTCATTGAAACTCTCAGTCTACAAGGTGTATACCCTGTATAAGTCAGAGTATTTTGACATATACGCTGCCACAGCAGCCCCGTCACAAGGTTACATCAAACGGTAAGACAGGGCGATACCGACTCACCGTAACTCCTCACAACCAGCATTGAGATGATCTTCAATAACCTTGACACAAAGAATAAAAGAATCAGAACAGATGATGAAAACCTAACCAACCAACGATTTGCAGACGCCAACGTTCTTCTTGTTGAGAACCTTCATGACATCCAACTAATGCCAGATGAACTGGATGAAAAAAGCAAGAAAGTCGGCTTCCACCTGACTTTAAGCAAAGCAAAGGTCATATGCAACAAACCTGTTGGGAATCAACACACAGCGAAGAATAAATCTACGATGGCAAACCTTGAAAAGAGTAATCTCAATCTTTAAGAATAAGAAAATCCTTTGATTCCTTAAGAGAATAAAAATTGTACATCCTATGCATCCTCCCGATCGTCACATACAGAGCTGAAATCTAGAACATAACCAGAAAACCGACCTCCAAACTAAGAATCATGGAACATGCACATGAAAAAACCATGCTCAACCTTACATTGAGAGATCACTTGACAGCACAATATAAAAAGGAAGAAACTGTTGTCCTAAACAGCGTAGAATCCATTACTAAAACTTAAATGGCAGTTCGGTTGGGGATGTTGAAAAATGTCCATCAACCAATGGACGTCTGGACTCATAGACTCACATCATGGATTCAGGGAGATCATATGCGAAGCAGAAGCCGGTAGAGGACTGGATGCAGATATGAACGAGGCAAATTCAGAAAATATTTGGTCTATGATGCCCATGATACAGACGTTTTGCGAATCTTGAGGATGGGCCATGCCCAACGATGGATGATAACAGATGATGATGATGTTGACTATGATGATAAAGATAATGATGACTAGTAAGGTACTACATAGTTTTTGATATGAATGTTTCTGATTTTTGATATTTTAACTAACAGAATTGGCATAAATTGAGATCATTTACACGTAAGTTTCATCTGTTTTGAGTCTCATAGGATATATTCGGTATGCTGAACCTTCCAGACATTTCTCTTGTGAACAATTTTTTTTCGGCTGTCGAATGATAGGATATTGGTACATCTTTCGATCTAAAATTCCCAATTTAATAATGGTGTAATCTTCATTATTAGACGAGAAAAGGTAATGATATTTCTCGTTCTCCCGATACCATTGAGTGTACCTGAAATATTTTTATGTATTCCATTTGTTTCGTCATCTGTATTGGTTTCTGAATCAGGGTGAATAAAAAGGGTACTAGAGCTCCCCATTTGTCTACCATTATACCCATTACATCTCCTCTGGATAGCCACCTAGTTGGTGCCCTGGTGATCTGGATTATATATTGGATCATAACATAATCATTGTGTCTCATGCTGCAACGTGAAAACTATGACATTGTAACTTCTAAAAGAGAATAATATGGTAAGCAGACAGCGTTCTTTGCTCAAAGAGAAAATGAATGGCACAGGCGTCAGGAATGGAAAATAATGGAACATGTTTCGTAATTTTAGAAATTCTCATGTCTTTCTCATTGTGGTAGAGCAGTTGTCGTTTCTAAATCTGGTAATATTGTTCAGAGGAATATGTCTCTCTCTGAAAAGATATATAACTGCATTAAAGAGAGCTAAGTTCAATATTCTTTTACGACTGTGCTAAAAAGCGTATCAACGATATAACTTCTGATTTCTTCGCAGTGCTATATCACTATGGCCGAAGCCTTTGTCTCTGATCTATCAGTACTTTGATCAGTGATCATCAAAAGGTTTGTGTATGATATATTTCATCAGGATCCGATTTTCCGTGGTATGCTACGCAATCCAGTAAGATATGTGAAAAGCCTCAAATTTATCATATTTAAGTCTTTGGTGATATCACTATCTTGGAATGTTCTTTCGCAGATATCGGAAAGATAGTCCACTCGTACGGAAATAACATAGCATTCTGGAAAAAAAACAACAACAATCAAGTAAGGCATCAGCGCTCATAAGTTTATCTATTCCAAGATATTGTATTTCTTATTTGGAGAGAAATGATAAAAAAATGTTCTACTCAGAGATTTGAAAGGTTTTCTCATGTCATTCAGTATATTTTTTAGTAAACAGCATTAATATAGATAGAAGGGTATCAAACCAATGCATCCACCCAATGGTCACATATGAAGTTTAAACTTTAAACTTAACCAGGGTCTGACCTGCAAACTGAGAAATATGCAACTTGCACATGGAAGAATCGTGCTTTACCTTACATGGAGATAGTTCAAGATTGTGCGATATATCAGGTAGGAAACCTGAGTCTGAAATATCATATAATCAATTAGAAACCTCAGATGACAGTGGGCCGATCCTGTTACAAGAATGGCAGACAACCGATAGATATCACGACTCATAACATGGACCTCAAAGGATCACATGCACAGCCGAGACTTGCAGAAGACTTGATGCAGAGACAAATTAGACCAATTCAAAAAGTACTGGCCCCTCGGCACCCACGATAGAGAAGTGTGGCAAATCCTTGAGGAAAGTTTATGTAGACAGTCTTTGAAATGTGGTTTCTGCATCCATTCAATTTTGACAAAGTTTATATCCAAAGTTTTTCTAGGAGACTCCCCATTCATCATTGTTAGTAAAGGATGATTTACACGTAATTAAAACGGCAACTGTACGGCGCTCTAGACAACACAAGAGCAACTTGTAGAGTTGTCGAGGTTGGTTTTTCAATTTTAACTTGGCAATATTTCTTTCTAGATGGATTTAATGGAAAAAGTTGATATTTGTGTCAGATGTATTAAGATGCGAAAATCATTTGACTTGAAAAATAATTGATAAGCAAACGATTCACACATATTCATGTGGTTCAGTTTCGTGCATTAATCTTAAGGGTTTGGAGATTCCAGCGCTAGTCTGAACAATGTCACGTAGACTTTCTAACGAAGGATATGTTGCAGTCAATGGTTCTCCAACCCTTGTACAGATTGGATCTTCAACTGAAAAGTACTTAGGCAAAGTTTGGAAAAGTGGTTTGTTTCTCAATGTTGGAAATGATACATTTGACAAAACTGATATTGTGAAGGATAGATATTCGAATTTTTTTAAAAAATTTAACGAATATTTTCGATACATAATAGAATGAAGTCTGCATGATATGAAAATACTGCTATAATGGAAAAATGTTTCTATTTACTACTGAACAGTTCATTTTTCACGCCTAGTCCAAAAGTACGAAGAAATTTGGAACTGAAATGTATATAAAAAAAAAGGATTTCATTAAATTCTAGCAAAAAAAAACATCCAAACATGAATTGGAAAATAATTCTCCTGGTTCAAAATTTCAGCACTGGTATCCCTGAATTGTGTTTGTGACAAGGAAGTGTATTAATGGCCAGAGGAATGTGTTCAGATTAACTAAAAAAGATCGATTTTTCTCCTTCTCAGTTTCGACATCAACTTTATTGAATAGTATATCTACTATTTTCGTTCCATTATTTGCAGTGAAATTCATCATTTTCCCCATCTTTCTAGGTAAAAATCTGCCCATGTACCTTTTGCAATTTCCAAAGAAATTGCATTTTTGTTTTCAATAAAGTGATATCTGTGAAGCTCCCAATGATTGGAAATCCGAACGTGCAATATCAGAGTAATAAAGCGGATAAAAAAGAAACTTCTCAACCAATATATGATAATATCCCTTTACCTCTGAAAGAAAATGCAGTGCAGCGTTTTCGTGACGAAATACTCCGCCCAACCTGTTAACTCAATCCGACAGTTTTTCGTTGACAGAAACCTTAAGTTGACTTGACTGAGGACAGGACTTGGTTGCATCAATTGTTTGTTTATCATTATAGCTCATTGCATAGAACTTCTTCCTCAATCCATCGAACACACTTGTTCAGTTAATGGTTGTTCATTTTGCATGGCCAACATTTATATTTTTTCTATTGATTGTAGAATATATGCATTTAATTGCCCATCAGAATTCATTTTGAAAACAGAATGTGAATTTTATGCTCAAGTATTGAAGCGAATACGTTAATATAATCGGGTAATCTACTTTCGCTTGGCTCAAGATGCTTAGTTATCACTTTACTTACAAGCTAGAATTGCATATTGACCAACTTTTTAGTACTCACTTTTTCATATATGTGCATGATATGTGTTGATATACATGTTATTTGGTCGATGGTTTTTGGGTGATGTAAGGTGGTACATAGGTATAGTAATTATCTGCAGTCAGAGATGACTGTCTGTTTTTTAGCCAAATGAAACTAAAACCCTTACACTTTTCAATCTTGCCTCCCTAGGTTTGAGGTAAATGGGATTAATAGAATTTAACGAATATTTTCAACATAAACAGTTTGTCACATGACATAATCGACGAAGGGAAAGAAATCCGCCCGGATCGTCTTAGAAAATCGAATTAAACTTCTTTCTGCGGAAATTCTGAATCTCGATATGAGTTTATTTATCTCATGTGTCAGTTATTTGCATCTTCGTTCTTTTAAAATCGCTATTGACTGATCTCAAAAGATGTCCCTTCGGTTAATATGTTTTAAAAAGAAATCGATTTAACAGTTCTCCAAGTGAAATTTACTTGAGGAAATAAGCAATTATATACCATGGTATGGTTTCTGGGAATCAAAAATGAAACTGCCATTCATCCAGGACCCCTAAAGAATAGTGATCAATCTCTCTATTCCCTCGTGCCATGTTTTTTGGACCTCATAAGGGCAATATTACATCGCATAAAATGTGTGAATTCATATAACCTGATTTCTGCGAAATGAGAAATGTTTTCTCTTGATTTGGAAGAGGTTTTTGTATCAATTTCCGTTCGTTTAGTGTAATACCAAAGGTGTGTAAAGGAGAGTTTTTCGAGAGTGTTCATCCTGAAATACTAAATCGTGTACTAATTGTAATGGCTGATAGTGTTCAGAAGCAACAAGGCATGTTTTATTCTTATGACAGAGAGCGTCGTGTCAAGTCATTGCTATTTCATACATTTTATAGACTTTTTAAGAAAATTTTCTTAGTTCTTGATTTGCATATCGAATGAAAATATATTGCTCCTAAATGAATAAATAAAATAATAAAGTTCAATTTAGAAATCGAATTATGACCCTCAATTCATGAAGTTTACAACAGCGTAGTATCCTTTTCTTCCGATGTCATCAAGTTATTACATAAACAAATATGGAAAAACAACAACAAAACCCCCAAATGAATGAATGCTTTGCTGTATGTGGAAATGACTTGATCACATCCAATTGCTTCGCAAAACACAAAGTAAAACACTGATTCATTCTATGTATGAGTCATAATTCTACCGTAAACATTGCTTATTATCTCACGTCTGTACTCTTACGATGAATGAAAAAAAACCCACCAATATTTACTGTTGTAACACGGCTGTCATAGCGATATCAAATGCCATCTTTTGTTTAAAACTGAACGATTCAAAAGCCATCTTACGTCAAATGCAAAACGAACCCTGTAGACTAACTATAAGATACAATAGATATGATACAACATTCAGATTAGTTTTCTTTTCATATTTGGATTAAAAACTGAATTACATTATTTACTAGGATATCGATTGCCAGAATCCTGTAAATATAGATGTTGAACGAAAAGTACGGTGCTAAGAAATCTAGGGCAAAAAACACATCAATTAATTTACTTTTGCAAGAGAAACGGCAGCAAAGGTGATGGTTTCCTGGCTTGTGATTTTTCAACTTCAGGTAAACATTGTCTTTTTGACACGGCAGGATGCTCACACGGAAACAACTAATTAAACATCCCCATGAATTGCAAAAGTTGACAAGTTAAACTGATTGATTATTCCCGTTGGGAAGCTTGCAACGATGCTTGCATACAAAACCAAAATAATTGTGATTATAAAATATATGAATCGATAAGCCAGAACAAATATCCAAGTAATTAAATAGACAGAAAATAAGATTAGAATTGGACAGCAACTGAAGAATTATTGAATGTATGAGGGAAGAAGATGCCTCGTTGATAGTAATCATAAGCATAGAGATAGAATGAATTAAAGAAAATTATCTTCGGTGTACAAACATTTTTTGTTTCTTAAACACAGACATTCAGAGAACCTGGGAATGATTATTCAACTCATGAAATCGGAGCTAAAGTTTCTCTGATTCATCTGAATGTTTTGCCAATGAAGCTATTTCTTTGCATAGAGACAGAGAGTATACATTAACCTCAATGTTTTGCAAATTCCTGCAGGGTTTTTCCCCCATCGAATAGATTTTCATTCTTCTATTGTTTACCTGAAGCGACCAATAAGTTCATACAAACAGCACATTCAAACCTTTTATCAGAAGAACCATAACCGATACATCCAATGTTCGTGATGGTAATACTAGGATGAAGAAAGAAGCAGACTGAGTGATCTTTCCTTCAGTCAAATGATTTTCATGCTTGTGGAATATTCTGCAAGTACTATTTTCGGTAAAAATCATCAATAAATATTGTTCGGTCATTTCTGTTTTTTTTAAAAGATACTGACATCTGATATTCTATTATGATATTTTTATCAGCTGACAAGATGTTATCAGAGTAATGTTTTTTTGATGACATCATTCTTTTAATGCCAACCTCGTATATTCCAATATGATATCATAAAAAGCTGCTACAAAGCAATTTCATAGCTTTTTTTTTCTTATCACATCACACATTTTTATTACTTCCTATTTCGGTTAATTCACATACCTATCCCAACCAATCTTAATACCCGAGAGGATAATACTGGAAGCTAAAATCTCATCATATTTTCTGACCAGTAAATGATGAATTCCCCATCTTACTACTCAATATATACCCAAGTCTAGAATTGGAATTGAATAATTGGTAACAACATATTCGCTCTAATTGAGACTACAAATTTTCTATCCTGCATCGAAAACAATGAGCGACTGTAACATATAGGGCACAAGGGAGTTTTCATGTTGTGAGAGATATCTCTTGAAATACTATCACTTGGGTTATTTAGCAAGCTTTATTCCACGACCAAATAGTTGTACTAGTGATCACTAAAGGTTGTGGTATTGGGATGAGGCATTTGCATAATTTATTTCTAATCATCTATCCGTCTTGAGGAATCATAACATATTCATCAATTGGAAACAACTTATCAATAATGAAATAAATTTGATTTGGAGAGTAGGAAGTCTTCAGCCTCAAATGCAGCAACTTTTGATTTTGGAAGTATAAAAAATGCACACACTCATAGATACACATACACACATATAGACGTACTTACATAAACTCATACACATACACACATACACACACACACACACATATATATATAGAGAGAGAAATAGATTGAGAAATGTATATATATACGTATGAACTTGAACATACACAGGTATATATATATATATTTATATATATATATATATATATATATATATATATATATATATATATATAAATACGCATATACATGCATATACACAGATGTATATATACACACTCACACTCACTTGCTTGCACACACACACACACAGATAAATATATAATATATATATAAATATATATATATATATATATATATATATATATATATATATATATTGATACATATATAAAAACAAACGCTTTGGGAGTGTTATGTTTTATGTTATGTTATATTCGTCGTTATGAATTACAAACCAAGAGGGTATGTTGTCGGCATTTTCATAATCAGTCTGTTGTTTGTCATTCATTTTTTTTGTATGTTCCTTCTCTGGAGTTATTATTTTCTCATTTGAATCTATTTCCCAATGTCAGAGCTCCCTGGCATATGACCTAAATTGTTTATTTAATTCTTTTGTGTTTGGTGTCTTTCCACATTTCGAAAATACTAATGGTGAATGATTTGTTCTTAAAGGTTATGTGGATAAAATATCTTTCAAAGTTATTTCTGGTATATCTATATATGGGTAGTATTCATTGTTGGGTTTTTTAATTAGTTTATCAATTTTTTTCGTGCGACTATAGCTAATTTTCAGTTTGTTCTTTTCGAATATTTTACTCAACAGGTTGTTTGGGGTGGTATTTTTCTATCAATGGGGTAGATGTTTTTTCTTGAAATAATTCCTACTTCTATGTTGAATGATGATGTACACTAGATGGTTTTCCAACTAGCTTATTTTTGTTGCCATGATCACACAAAACTAAAAATAATTGAATACTAAATCAATGCAGTCCATCCTACCAAATGTGACTCAAATAGGAATCTAGAATAAACTGAAACCTTCACCTGGAGAAGCCCAAACAGGACAGGAACATAAACGTAATTCTGTGTCGAATCATTGTATCTTGAGCTCAACAATGAGGCAACTTATCATTCAATGTTGATTGTATCAGAGACTCTATGACATCACATTATATCATTTCATATTGTATCCCTGATTTGTGTGGTATATAGATATATGTGGAGAAAAAATATTCAAATTTGAAGTCAGATAATATGCATGTTGATATATGTATATATATATATATATATATATATATATATATATATAGAGAGAGAGAGAGAGAGAGAGAGAGGGAGGGAGATGCGTACAGAGAAATGTATATATATATATATATATATATATATATATATATATATATATATATATATATATATATATATATATATATATAAAGAGAGAGAGAGAGAGGGAGAGAGATGCGTGCAGAGAAATATATGGTAAAAATACGTATATACATATTAATGTAAAGATGAATATTCATATGTATATATAAAAGGAAATTCACACACACACACACACACACACACACACATATATATATATATATATATATATATATATATATATATATATGTATATATATATATAAGTGAGTTATACATATTTATGATTGGATTATAGACGTGAAGTGATCCAACGGAATGTAAGTGAAAATGATGAACGGAATTTGAAGCTGAAGTTACGTATCAAAAGTTTTTGCAATTGCGTAGGCGTAGTTCGATGTATCTCAGCAGGGGTGGGGGGCAGCCAACTTTTCCAGAGAAAACATTTTCAGTGGTTCACATAGAAAAGCTTGCTGTCTACATGTTGGATGCTGAAGAAAAGAATGTGAATATTTCTGTGCTAGGAGCAGAAAAATATGTGTTTGTAACAGTGTAAATGTTAGTGACATTCAGTTTAAAATGAGTTGGCTCTATGAAAAGCAGGGCCAAGATGTATATGTTTCCTGTCTCTTTTCATATTTGGCTTGTCTGAGATGAGAACAGCAGTGAAAGGGCTAGAATGGACATTAATCAGGGGAAAGCTGGTTTGTTATTTTCATTTTAGGACAGAGAATGGTGCATGGTATCTGATAGATAAGTGTTGGAATATGTAGCTATCTTTGACTATCTTTTTAATTTGATTTTTTTGTTTGATCGTTGATAAGATTACTTTTACTTTTATTAAAGGGGTGGTGAATGTTTGCTTCTACCGTTTTTCGAATAGACTCAGTTGTTAGCAAATACCTTGTGTTGCAATGTATAGTATCTATGTCATTCTGTTTTAAAATCAAATTACTTAGGAGGTTTGCAATCTGAAACTCACCATACCTTTGTGTTACCGTAGTGCATAGGGATATAAGGGCTGCTTTAATCTGCCCGTCGAGTGGCTGTGGATTTTCATGATGAGATGGGCTTAGTGGAATTAGAAAAAGGGTTTGTGTATACTCTTGTGTTCAACTTGGGCATTTGCCCTTTCATCCATTCTGAGGACTTTGTTATGCTCATATAATCTTTTTTCGAGAGATCATGATATCTCTCCGATGTAAAATATCTTGCAGTCATTACATGGAATTGCGGAGACGCTTCCTTTGGATGCTCAGTTTGAGGCTGAAGTTGGTAATGGCTGTGTCGATGGGTAAAATGATGCGCCAAGTGGTGGAGTGATTTTCATTTTTGTCTTGTTTGGTGCTTGTTTTGTGGATCTACTATGCTTTCCTCCTTGCTTGGTGAATGAAATGTTGTATATTGGAGTGAATAGAGGTGGTATTTGATGTTTTTCTCTTCGTCATCCAGCCATTTTGGACTACATATTATGAGACCATTTTAGTAATAGCTTATAATATGAAGCTCTGAATTCCATGCAAATAATATCATGATTCTATGAATTGATAAACAGTAAAGTAAATCATTATTCTATCGACGCTGTCTGGGCCAAGAGACTCTAAATTCTCTGTGTAGTTACTGGAGTCAATTCAGAGAAATTTTCAAATAATTTAACGCATTCATAGATATTCCTCTGGGCCATATATCCATAAGAACTATCAAATGATATCTTCACTGAATATTAAAACATAATAAAACTCAACCCAAGATAGATATACAACAATAACATTATAGATGAAATAACGTTTATACACTTGAACCGACTTCGAAGAAACCTGGTAGATTCTGCTTACTTTCGAAAATCCACGAATCAAATAACCCAGGTAAACCATTTTCCCACCAACTGAAACACCATCAAACACCAGAAAAGCAAGTTCAATATACGGAGCCTCACTGACCTCTAAAACACAATCAGGTACATCAAAACGATCCCTGAAAAGCTTTCCTAGTCACTTTGGACGCCAAATCCTTGTATTCTAATATCAAACACAGTGGAAGTATTCTAAACTGCAAAGAAGAACACAACAATAAAACAATTAAAGAATCAAAAACTAAAACAATTACTACTTTTATGCAACCAATTTTAAAATTCAATTGCTTCAACTCTAATAAGAGGCACTTCCTCCAGATAAATGGCTGCGCCATGGGCACAGAAATTACCTTTTCTTATGCTAACTTGTTCATGAGCAAATTTGGAGGGGCGTATATATATATCCAGAAATCGGAAAGCCAGCATTTTTTTTATGATAGATATATCGGTGACATTTTTTTTTATACAGTTAAAACCAAACTAGAGAAATTCTCCTCACATATAAACTGTACAGACGATTCGATTAAACTTGATTATGAGATATCTACAGACTCCATAGCTTTCTTAGACATCCTGATACAAATACATACTAATAGGAAATTCTAAACAACCCTTTACACCAGACACTTACGAGTGCCTTCATTCTAAATTAAACCAGCAAAAACACCTGAGAAGAAAATTTTCTTTTCACAAGTACTTAGATTTAGGAGAGTTTGCTCTACTGATAATGAACACAACAGACACAACTATAACCTTATCCAACACTTCACAAAACTGAAATATTCACTAAAAGATAAGAGTAACCAAAGAACGATACAGGACACAAATTTCGTTCAAGATATCTGATTCTGCAAAACAAAGAGACATTCACACACCAGTTATATTAAACAAGTTAGAGCGATCAATAACCAACCACTAATCAAAAGCAAATAAAATCAACGAAAAACCCTACTGTGTAGAATAATAAACACCACCTAAAATGCCATATATGTATAAATATATATATATATATAGAGAGAGAGAGAGGGAAAAAATGGTAACTGAATAAATATGAGAGAGAGGAAGATAACATACCTCTCTCTCGCTCTCCCTCTCTCATTATATATATATATATATATATATATATATATATATATATATATATATATATATATATATATATATATATATATATATATATATTTGTTATTATGTCATCCACAGACAGCTGTTTTGATGTATTACACCTCTTCAGTGTGTCCATAGACATTATCCCATCCAGTACCGTGGGGTAGAATTGAACCCCTCACCCGGAGGCCGATATCCTACCCCTGGACTACGGAATTGGGTGGTCAGTAAGGCTGAATTTTTACGATATATTCATTTTTTACGCAGAAACTCCTCATCCACCAGTGTGCTCTATTCCTATGGAAGAGCATTGCATAAGCTTACAATGGAAGAGTTACCTCACTTAGAGAGTTGTCAACCCTGAATGGAGGAGCATTAATTATACATATATATATATATATATATATATATATATATATATATATATATATATATATATATATATATATATATATATATATATATAAATACATAATTATGCCATCTACAGACGATTGTTTCGATGTATAAATACTCTTCAATGTGGCTATAAATAATTGAGTACCCCTTCCAGTACCAATATATAAGGTGAAAACCTTTGCTTTCGACACACACACACGCACACATATATGTATGTGTGTGTGTGTGTGTGTGTATGTATGTGTGTGTGTGCGTGTGTGTGTGTGTGTGTGTGTGTGTGTGTGTATGTGAAAAGTGAAAAACAGGGTAAGTTTTTCAGTCGTGATGTATACGAATCTCAAATATGCCAGAAATGGTTCCAAACATCTATTCAAAAGGCTTATGTAATTCCAATTTTGGTAATCATATTCTATGATCTAGTAGTAAGGTCATTCGTATAAATTTTGATTTGGATTCGAATTCCCCTGACATAATGCAGTTCTGGTTATTACTGAATTTTTTCAAGAAGGAGGTTGATGCTTGAACTCTCTTCAAGAGTAGAGGTGAAAAAGTCAGGTATCAACATGTATAAATATGTGTGTTCGTAGTATGGTCAAATAGTATTTCGGTAGGACTATAAATTTTTGTAATAAGTGATAATTTGGATGTGTATGACAGAGGTAAACGGACGAAGTATCAATTCGTGTGAATATTTGGGTACACGGTATAGTTCAATGGAATGGTTGGTATGATGGCAGATTTGTATATAAGTGGTAATATGGATGGGTATATGAGAGTATCAATGTATGTCAATATGCGTATTCACAGTATAGTCGAATTGTATTTTGGTAAGATTGTAGATTTGTGTAGTAAGTGATGAAAATAATGTGTATATGAGGTGGGAAGTGATGATTGATAACGTGGAGGGAAGAGGTTTATTTATAATTTGAGTATCATTGTGGAGGGATCTCTTATTTGTTGACAATGTACTGTTATCGTATTCCTAACGAAAAAGGTTCCCCCTGTGTATTCTCCGCTGCAACCTCGACAAAGAATTGTATAAATGATGTTTTTAATGTCATGAGAGATGTTAGACTTCATTTCAAATTTTGTACCACATTGGAAAGTATGTTTACCTGCTAAATAATGTATGCATAGGTCACAATTGGGTCTATTGCAATCGGTTATCTTTTACTCAGGTTCTGTTTTCTCACAGAATGTGGTTTTTGTCAGTAGCATTTTTAAAATGTTGAGGTTGGTACTTACTTTTGGTTATTAAAGGATAAATGAGTATTGCATTGATGTATGAGTCTCTTTTTAAGATTTTAGTATTCATTGCCAATAATTGTTTTCTATCTAATGGTGTGGCTTTTTCAATTTCAGTTTCAACTTCAGACATAATCCTATAACATCGAACAATATATATATATATATATATATATATATATATATATATATATATATATATATATATATATGCAACGAATATGCTGCATTTGTCAATGACCTCATAATCAAAATGTTATGAGACGCTAATACTCGAAAGAGTAAAATATGGAATCTTTTAGAATAATGCAAGATGTTCAGTGTTGTAAAGATTTTACATTGAAATCCGAATTTATCAATGTTAGTAAACATTTTCAGATTGCATCCTTAACTGGAAAAAAATGAATCCCTGAATCAGCAAAGAAGTTAACTAATGAAGGTAAACAAATATCTACACCTTCAGATGATCTTATGAAACTATTATCGAAGATAAAAGCAGGTGAAAAAGCATAATCAGCATAGAGAACTTTCTTGGCTTCAGCTTTAAAAGTACAAATAGAATATCCAGGGTAAAGAAAGAATAATTATAACGAGGCGGCTGCAAAACAATTGAAAAAAAAAAACTAATCTAGGATAAGAGAAAATCTATGGAAAAAAACTAAACAATTCAGGATGAAGAGAAAATCAAGTCAGGGAAGTTTCAGGCAAGAATTCTAATTAACCAAGAATGAAAGAAAATGCGGAACTTAAGTCAATCTACGCTTATCTTATTGAGTATCAAAAAAATAATCGAATAGGAATAGAAACAAAATACCAAAAACCGGGAAAGCTAATCACTGGTAATAACAGTCAAAAAATATTGGAACGATTGAAGTATACAGAACGCATAGAATAACAAGTATTGCTTGTATGTTTAGAGATTACATCCTGACTCACGTAAAATAGCTGTCGATGAAAAGAAAAAAATATGCTCAGCGCCATGCTACAGTTGTTTTTGTGATCTGTCAATGCTGAGCAAGATCTTGAAAAATTATCAGCATCAACAACTGATCAAGGGCTTCTATAGGAAGGGCATTATCAAAACTCATAAATTGGAGGAACCAACGTAGCACTACCGTCTGAGCAAATTCCAATTAAAAATGCAAAAACGATGGTTTTGAGAGCTTGAGCATTATTTTTCTTGAACTTGAACGCATATGAAAACAATAGTCTGATTCTCTTTGAATATTATTATTACTAGAGTGAAAACTTATCTTAAAACTGATATGATGAATTATAAGTTGAAATTTAAAAGCAACCGAATTTCTCGAAAACGCAATCAGATAGACAAATAGCAAAAAAGAAAATTGCAATCTCACGTAGAAAAACGGAATAAATGATTTTTTTAAGTACACTATGAGTGCAAAAATTAACAGACATTTCAAGAATAAAACATTGACATCTTTATTCAGCTTTAAAATTGATAAAATGGTACCGATTTTCATAAAATGAAAATTTCACGAAGTAATCAGGGCCTGATACACAAAAACCGAGAATGTTTACTTCAAATTCTGTGAATATTGAATGTCTATAGACTTTTCAAAATATTGCGCACATTTTGCACACTTTGTAAATATTAACTGGGATTTTGTAGACGATGACAAGTCGGGGACAGATATAGCAACATGATTTCTGACCACGACATAAATGCTCCAATGTTCTTTTTGAGACAGAAAAAGAAATCGGGGAAAAAGGTGATCTATCTCCGTATTCAAACATGAGAAGGGGAAGAATGAACAGAGGTATTACCTGTTTTCGAAAATTCGTTTCACGCCAATTCTCCACTGCTATAGAAAAGGCGATACGTGAACCGGCTGTTCAGCTTTTTTCTTTTCAGGGAGCCGTTATAAAGACAGGACACACCTAGTTTTCCTCATTCATTTATCTGTTCACTGTACTCCGTACCTCTTCAATCTTTGACGACTCAGTCCAACATACCAGCATTGTTTCCGTAATAGATTAGGGTGATTGCCCTTACACTTTACAGAATTTCAGCTTACAAAATGTTATATGGGGAGACTCTTTCAGGGAGTGGGATGACTTTCATCTTTTGAACATTGACTGTTGATGCTCTAACATACCTACGGATAGAACTGAAGTTGTTTTCTTCAATATCATCAATGTTTTATCGCCCTTCGTTGGATATTAACCTTCACCGAGATTTGCTGGATCTCCTAATCATTGGGGTCGCAGATCCAATACACTCTGGATTTGTTTCGTCACCTCTCCATAATGTAATTTGCCAGTATCGGCAACGCATTGGGATCCATGTTGTAAGTTATGATGTCCTACAATCGTCTGCAATTCTCGCTACATGACCAGCCCATTGCCATTTGAGTTTGGATTCTAGGATGTCTCGTACTCCTGTTTTTCCCCCAGATATACTGTACTGTCTCGTGATCATTCTATGTGAGGTTGAGCATGATTGTCTCATGTGCACGTTGCATGGTTCTCAGTTTGAGGGGTCAGTCTCATCGTTAGTTTCCATGTTTCAGCTCCATAGGTGACTATCGGGCGGATGCATTGCTTGTATACCCTATTTTTTGGACTAATGGAATTTGTTCATGGACGTTGAGCATGCTCTGTTGAAGGCTTCTCATCCTGAAATGTTTATTCTCTTCTTTTGAGGATTAAATGGAGTTATGTTGTCATAAGTAAATGTAGAGGTCTGCGTTATCCAGATCTGCTTTCTAGATTTTGATTGTTGTATTCTTATTTCAGACTTGATTGTTATACATGACCTTTGTTTTGTTGAAGTTTATGCAGAGATTGAATTTCTCGCTTTCTTTATTCGATTAATCTAGCATTAAGGTCCCGGGGGTTTTCTGCAAAAAAGACGCCTGTAAATCTGAGGTTGCCCAGATATGAGCTGTCTATCCTGATTCCCTTATTTTCCCAGTCTAGTTTTTAGAAGATCATCTCAGGACAGACTGTGTATTGTCTGGGTGTGCTTGTGTCACCTTGTCGATCTTCTTTCTGGAGATTGTAGGTCTCCAAGTCTTAGTGTAGCCTGATAAAAGAGCCGCTTTGACAGTATATGATGCAGTCCCCTGATGTATACAGTGTGATATCCTCAAAGACCTCAGAAATTTTCATCGTGTTGAAGACCTCATCGAAGTCGGAAAATGCTACTGGGGGTGGCATTCTGTATTCTACTCCTTTTTCTTTCTGTTGAAAGGAGATTTTTCATGGTCGAAAAAATGGCTCCTTTTTTTGTTTTTTTTATGCAGTGTTCTTGGTAGTAAGTACAAATATAAAGACAAAGGCGATGGCAGTTGGTGATGCCGACGAGTGGAGGTGCTGTTCGAACCAGCAATCATTTGAGCACTGGAATTGGTCTCAAAAACTATTGCAACATTATGTCCGAACATTTACTGATCAAAAGAAGAGCTTATCAAATGCAGTCTGCATCACGGCTGAACACAACAAGATAACTGGTCAGTCGGCATGTTGGAGGATTGCTATCATAGAACTCCAAGTAATAACTACAGGCTCTAGGAGACAGAAATATTTTATATTCATTTATTGTAGTCAGTCTCTTCAATATTCAATTAGTTGCAACGGATTCTATTGGTTTTAACTCTTTGAGTCATGGACGATATGATACTGCATCTAAATGACAGAGGAATCTTTCCATGGCTGAAATATTGGAACATGTGGTATAAAATGTAAGAAATGCTATTAAAAAAAAAAAAGAAAGGAAAGAAAAACAGCAGCAAATGCTCCTATTCAAATTAAAAATAAAATAATTGATTTGGACTTTTTATCTTATTGAAACCTTGAACTATATATATATATATATATATATATATATATATATATATATATATATATATATATATATGTATATATGTATATATATGTATATATATATATATGTATATATATGTATATATGTATATATATATATATATATATATATATATATATATATATATATATATATATATATATATATATATATATATGGAGAAAGACAGAGGGAAAGATCAAAAAGTGAGGTTGTGATAAGAGGAGAATTCATGTGAAGAGTTCTTTCAAAATTTGATATTCATACTCAAATTAATTTTTTTTTTTTGCCACTTTTTCATTTGCAAATCTACGGATATAATTTTTTTTTTTATAATTGAAAAAATCACTCAGAGCAGACCAGAAGATACATCAGATTAGTTGTCTTCCCTCTTGATAGTTACTTCCAAAGTGTCTTTAATAAATTCAAGAGTTGAATTTGTCTTCAATTTCTTGATTTGCCGATAATACGTCCTTAAATATGTTTCTTTTGGTTGCTTTGTACTGTTTTATCATTTTCCACAAAACTTTCAACATCTCTATCGACCACAATATTTTGATATCCTCTTGTGATCCTTGCTCTTGTCTGTAAGATTCAGTGTGCTGCTGTAAAAAACAATACAAAAATTTTGGAAAGCCAATTTCATAAACCCCGAAGAGAAGGGAATTTGATTGTTTGATTGTTTCTTCCTGTAATCCTATAAACCTCTCGAAAACCTATGAATTATTTATCCATTCTTACGCGTGAGAAAGTGTATTATACAATCATGATCGATAGAAAGTATAGAAGTAAATATATTTGAAAGGCTATGAAATTACAGTATATCATAATGAAGGTATTTCTTTGGCAAAATAACGTTCTTCAAAAGATATTTAGGTATAATTCTTGACGTTTAGATATAATTTGACTCTTGATACTTGTATATAATAATCACACCAAGCCATGTTACGTCAATGGATGACGGTTAACCTAAGTATGTGAATAGAAAAAGTATGTGATATCAGCTGAAAACCTATCAACACTTATGTGATAATGGGTAGTTAAAGCAGATTTAGCCCTAACACTACTTTAATGTATTCATGTTATTTATTGTGCCCATTGTCTCAATGATAATGCAATATACTACTTGTATACGGGCATATTAACTGGCTATTTTGTCGTCAATAACATTTTATTTCTTAGATTTCTCCTCTTTTTCGTTTTGAAACCTAAGCGTTTGTTTTTTTTTCAGTTCATATATTTCAGAAAAAAAATCATAATGTCAACTTGTGTTACTGACATGGCTCTGGAATCCACCGCTTTGTGCTCGTCCAATCTTCTGCAGCTGCTAATCGCAACTGTTGTAGCTAGGCAACAGCAGACTCTGCTAATGGTTGAAACTTATATTTAACTGTGAAAGACATAGTTCATTATTTAAATGATTATCAAAGACGCATGCGTAGTAGGAGAACATATAGCAACGAATGAATCTTCATTTGAGTCAGTTGCGATGGATGGAGATTTGAATCGGTTAAACGGATATCATCACAGAAAATGGAATGGGAAATTTCGAAGACTTCAGAGACAGATCAAATAATACTGCAGTCTAAAAGGAAAGTAAAGAAAGTAATGGGGTGTTTTATGAGACTCACAGTCACTCAGTACCTAGTCATGATCACCGGACATCTAGTGGGATTATAGAAATTCATGAAATAATTTGGAAACTATGCTCAACAACACAGTTATTGATCAAAGGAATAAATTCATGGTCAGAATCAGTTGCGAAAAACTTGGTACTCACGTTTAAGTGGGCATGGGAAGAAAAGAGCGAACTAGGAAATCAATAACCATGAATACAACGTTACCCCCTTAGGGATGTTTTTTCTCATATACTGTACGTGAGAAATACAAGAAATAGAATAAGGTTTCATCTGTTATCAAATTAATTGAGGACCGTACCAGGGTAGCAGACGGTTAGTCATGGCTCTCAGAATTTGCAGTGAGCCCCCTCCCTATGGAATATTTCAAATATTTCAATCTCATCGTTTTAGCTTCAGTCAAGCGTGCAACGTAGCTTGTTCCATGATATTTACATGAATATATTAATCACATGTGTTGCTTTGAAAGTTTGATTGTTGTTGGTTTTTTTTTGGTTTTTTTCTGCAATGGTTTTCTACTTTCCCATGAAAATCTATTGACCAGAACTCAACATAATCAGTATAAACATAGATGACAATGAGCTCAGGTATCCCAAAACAACTCTTCAAATGATTATAAATTATGTCACAATGATAGATGAGCTCTCCCCCCTCTGGGCTTCGAGAAAAATCGCTGACGATCATTATCATAATAGTACTAACAGTCTGCAAGATTATTTGGCTAAAGATTGTTCTATGTTTTCAATGGTGAAACTAATAATGTTTCTTGCAAAAATACTGTGTGTTTCCTCTTGACTTGAAATGGATAAACTAGACACAATAAAACGTGCTAACCAATAATCGGGCTAATAAGCAGGAGCGGATATTGGAAACAATACACGTAGAGATCTGAAGATATTTTTATTGCAATTTAATATACCTACGAACGCTCACATTGATATATGTTCACTTCTTTATGATCGTGTCAGCAGCATACATGTTTAGAGGTACTTAAGCTTCAGCTGTCATTTGATAAATTTCAAATGATAGAGACAGATTATGTTGCTGGCTGATTCATGTGATAGAAATTATGAAAGGTTAGCTGAATATGATAAAAAAAAATGGAATTTGGCTTTCATAATATTCCCTCCAGTGATCTATGTTTGGCAGAATTATTGATTGATAAACTTATTTGTTTATCTATTTGGATATTTGCAAATTTATTTCCAGGCAAACAGCTTTAATATCTTGGCGTTCTTTCCTAAGATCATCATGACACAAAAGATATATCTGAATGATATCCCATTCAAGTACTACTATGCCATGTCGGAAGAAAATATCTGATGATAACTGGATGCCCAACCAACTTCCTCCAAACCCCTGAATTGTTCTTGACCATCGACCACTGACAATACAACATAGAATAGGTAACTTCCAACCACAAGAAAATCAAAGAAAATAATTCATCTAAAGATGACACGTCAGTAAATGATGTACCTAACAGAAAACTTCAGGATTGTACCAAAGATGTCAGTACTGAGGTTCACTACTTGACACCAAAGAAAACATCGAAAGAAAAATATCTATCTATCGACGCATTGAACCGACCCAATTAAATCCCACAAGCGAAAGTACTGCAAAAGTAAACAAAGTATTAATTTTCTTTGAATTTTCTAGTTTGGGACACCTTTACAAAAGCAAACTTGCCATGTCTCCAGCACTTTGCCACGTTCTTCTAGAATATTCTTCCTCTCTCACTCTTTTCTTGAAACTTGTTTTGTCCAATATTTTTTAAGGGGAACAATAAGATAACTTCTAATCATATTTCAATGCTGTAACGACCTGAAATCATGTATATGTTATTTTTGTCAATTCACCATGAAGTCCCGGAGTCAGAAAGTAACGTAACAAAAGCCATTCCAGGACACTTACGAAACATAGAAGTTCAACTCACAGACCGGAAGAAGTGTTTTTAGAATGAAATTATACCTCAATGTAATTTGCACTTATAATGTAATATAACATTTTCCATCAGTGAATTTAATTAGCCATCTTGTCTCGTTTTGAGAACGAGTTACCCGGTCCTGTTGAATAAAGCTCATGCTTCAGCAATAAAATTAAATATCATTTTAATCCAATTAGTAGTAATTATTTAAAGTAAGTTTTCTTTGTGAATTTAAAAGGATAAATCATTGTATTGTGATTTTTTTTTGGTTTGAAGCTTGAAACACGCTCGATAAAACTTGAAAAATCCATCGTAATTGCAAGCTTGATTAATGTATCAAAATGTTATACTCTGATTAAATTACTTATTCTGTTGGAAATATTCCTCATCAGTGAATATAAATTGAGATAGTACTTTTTCCATTTGTAAAATGTTAACATGAAATATTACATTCCTGTCAAAAGTATTACCAAATCTATCAAATGAATCTGCATATTACTTTGAAATATTATTGTTCACATATCTGTCTTGAATTCTAATTTTCAACAATGCAATGTTAAAAAATTGGTAAGATTGAATGATGCACAATTTTTTGCATGATGGGGGCGATTGAGATAGTCGCTATTCATGGTTAGCTGCTACTGCTGTAGATTTCTTTTTAAGCGAATAGTATACACAAATATAACATTATTGAAAATTAGTGAAAATCTGGCAATTCTATCCATTCAAATAGCTAATCAAAACAATTGCCCTGTGATAGTCTAACACTTATAGCAGCTATAGTGTTTTCAAATAAACTGGAAACTGTTGATGTATTGTTCAGTGTTACCTATTCCAAACAGTTACTGAGAAGTGTTACATTGTTTTGATCTACAATGATTTCAACAAGATAATTATTCTTCCAAATATGAACTTATTTTGACAAGTGAATTCTTCTGAACTGGTTAATTGCTTGCAGGATCATGTCCACTGTGTTTTTTATGGGTTGTTATCAGTGTGATATGAACTAAAGTTGATCATGTGTTTGATGCTATTTTTCAGCTCAATTTTAGGGAAACATGTAAAATTTAACGGAAACACCTGATTCATGGGTGGTACTACGCCATTTTCTGGTTGATAAGCTCACTTAACAAATGAGTCTTTACATCCATATTCAACCTGGATATCAGTTCGGCTCATCATCATGGGTTTGTTTGGTTACCAAGAAAAAAATCTTTAAAAAGCTGAGGACACCTGGTTTTCACATTAGAAAAGATATATCCAAAAAAGTTATAGGAGATGATCATAATGTTTGTTTCTGCTTTTTTGAACGAACGTTTTCTTACACACGAATGAGAAACTCATATGAAACCTCATTGTGAAAGTGGAAAATAAAGACTGAATAAACCAACAATGTCGAAAACAGTTGATTTGTATATCATGGCACAAACTGCAAAAGTTGACTTGCTCGATTTTTTGCTGAACATAATTTTCAGCTGGTGGCTGTGGATGACTTGGAACACCTGATTTGTAAGTCTTTCTTTAATGATAAAAAGTACCCAAGCATATACTAATGCGAGATCTGAAGCAACAACTACATGAACCAGGACAACATTCCTTAATCAGCATCCAGCCCCCAAAAATCAGTTGATTTTACAGCTTAGCTATGGATACGAGTAATGACATGAATTTTGAAAGAATGCAGCCTTTAACAGTTCAAATTTGTCATAACACACAGTTTAAATACGTGTCTCTCTAGGTCAGATAAGTCTTGTAGTTCCAATGCTATCAAAAATGTGATGTTTAGATAATAGCTTCATTGTACTTGGTTTCGTGTAGGCAATACTTTGATCAACGGTGGTCATCACCAATATTTGATTGTTAAAACACACAAGGAGAATAGGGACATTTTCCTCGGGTGTGAACCATGTCTCATAACGTTTAATATCGCTGGCTACACAAAAAAGGTACTTTGCAAAGAGTTGTCAAGAAATGCTAATATTGAAATCATTTTTTTTTCATTTTCACTAATGTTTGAAACAAAAGAACATGCTTGAAGAACTTTGAAGTCAAAATCATGTCAATATCGTAAAATCTGATTTTATCTATAAGCTTGGTTTATCAAAATTCCCAATATGGACACACAATTTTGTATCTGTCACTTGAAACTCATTTTCTTTCGCATTATCTATTGATTGAGGAAGTCAAATGAAGCATAACCCATTCAAACAGATTAATCAAATTGTTCATATGTTGATGATTCACTGTACTTTTTGTTTTTGGAATTGCAATTTCACATTATTTTAAATTTGTTTATCAAATTATGGAATCCAGTAATTTTTATTACGTACAATGCGTGGTTTGACACATCTCGCATCTTGCTGAACCAATTAATGAAGTCTGAAATCGCCATGCACTACAACATTGATGGATTTTGCAGATATGATGATCCATCGAATTATTTCACTTTTTTTAGTATTACACGGTACACTATCAAGAATATTTCAATTGTTGGAGAAATCTTTAAATGCCACATGATAATGTGTCGATTAAACATCTTGTATATTATAGGCACTATCTCCGAAAGTGTGGTTCCCACTCAAGGATGACGTTCTTCAACATGTACCTTCTCTGAACTTCCACAATCCCCAATCGGTGCCTTTTGAATGTCAGAGAAACCAAAAGAACAGCTTGAATTTTCCGAACGAGAAAACGTGTCAGAGGGAAATTTATTTTTTCTGCAAGCATTCACATTAGACGATATTTCACAGACTGTATTAAATGAGGTAAAGATTAAAGTTAGTGACGATGAACATAGAATTTGAAGCTTTGATGTGCAATTGTAACATCTTTGTATGGTGAAGGTACCTGATAGTGACTTGAGCAAGTTTGAACAATTATTTGAAATAGATAGCCTGTGGCTAAATATTATAGAAACTACCACACGAATAATTCAGAAGAACAGTCAACTTGATTCTGTGATAAGCCAGTTTAGCCGTAGACAATTCATTATCAAGTATCATGCTCTGCCAAACGAATAGACCTAAAGAGGATCCATGTTACAAATATGATCTTTATAACGGTGTGATTGAGAACATGAAAAATAAGTAACATGGGAATATCATGAGAGGAAGAAGAAAAGAAGAAGAAAAAAAGAACATTATAAATGAAGATTTGTGTTGACTGGTGGCTACGTTTCAGTTATGAACAAAACACTTTGTTTATTTTAATATTCTTCAGTGTATATAGTGAACAGTGAAATCTGGATCATCGAATATCACTTGCAACTTAACGTAGACAACTTAAAACGACCTGTATGGCGAAGAATGGTGGACCAAGACTACCAAATAGGTTATAGAGGGAGATTTGAATAGAAAGAAAAAAGCGATATCAAAACTTGTAATAGAAGATCTGAAGGAAATGATTTGACTGGCTGGAATAGATATCACGATTCCAACAATCAACAGCTGTCAGGCAAACCCTGACCAAATATCACAGCCACATCGGAAAGATAAAAAAAGGAAAACAACGTTGGTTGCTCAAATGTGTGAAGAGGTCGAAAATATAGACAGAAATGAAGCAAGCTCTGACATAGAAACATAGGTCAAAGACCGTTGAGTCCGGAGAGTATGACATGCGCCCTGAAGTAGCAAAGCTACATGATGACGGTACGTATCTCCAGTTTGGAGGCGTAGATTATATCGCAAAAGTAGATACTTTTCTGGAGTCATTCAGAAGATATCAAATAAGTATGAAATATAATCAGTGGCGTGTCATTTGTAGTATGAAAGTGCATCCCCGATTCATTTTCATTAGATATGTATATATATATATATATATATATATATATATATATATATATATATATATATATATATATATATATATACACGCACACGCATATGCACATGTACACACACACACGAATATATATATATATATATATATGAACTTACGCATGCATGCGCGCACACACACACACACACACACACACACACACACACACATATATATGTGTGAGTGCGTTTATTCATCCTTCAAAAAGATACTTAATATGCAATAATGACCAAATAATCATCCCATTTATAGGAATAAAAACAACAAGAAGCCCGGGGAACTGTCTACTTCACAGTTCCAATGCCAGGAGATTGCTTTGACGTACAACTGGATACATATCATTGGCAAACTATTAACTGAGTCTAGGCACATTGGCCTGAGACGTGTCGATTGATTATCCGTGTGTAAGGCAGGAGATAGACGGATAAATCTTTTAAATTGTTTATTCACTGCGGAGAGAGAGAGAGAGAGAGAGAGACAGAGACAGAGACACAGAGAGAGAGAGACAGAGAGAGAGAGAGAGAGGGGGAGGAAGAAAGAAATATAATAATAACTCTAAATAAGATGAAATTGAATAGTAGTAGAATTTGTATCAAATTTATACTTTCCTGAATTATGAAATACTTGCTCTATAAATAATTTTGGAGATTGCTGCATGTTTCTTAGCTATAAACGTTTCAAAGCGATGTTTGTTTTGAACAGGGAAATCATAATTCATGGAAACAATAACGAGATAATTCACTTCATATTAAATCTGAGTTGAAACTACCATAGATGTATGTGTCAAATGTGATCAATAAGTCCATTCTGCTATTTGCAATAAAACGTGAAAAACTTGGGAAAAATGTATATGTGACTATATGTTGCTCATTATCTACTAATTTATTTGAGGTAACTGTGTGTACACACTAACATTCATACATACAAGGTAGGGTAAGCTTTTGAATAACGGCATCAGATAATCTTATTGGACAGATCGAACTCCAACGTGCATTGACCAATGGCAAGCATAATCAACTTCTGAATGTTTCACGTACCCACGTAGTCAGATCGCTTTACACAATTACTGATGTAGACAAGCTTTTTTGAAGTTCTGTAAACATTGCCAGTTCTCGAATTGAGCAACACATGAATTTGAGATATTGAAATTGAAAACTGTGCATATATTACAATATATCTGATAGATTGTACCAAAGAGATTACTGGTAATATTTGCTTTAAGATATTACCATTTACCGCTGTACCTCTTTTTCTTCTTCTTTAGAACTTGGCTAAAATCTACATAGATTTAAAGGAAATCTATGAATGCGTATATATATATGTTAGTAAAACTACATCGTATGAGCCGAAAGCTTTATGAGATCAGTGTATCAATGCCCAAAGGAGACGTAGACGCTTGGACTGTGGTGTTGGGGAAGTTATTTTACTTGGACTTGCGACGCACTTCGAATGTGAGAGAAGATATTCTTGGTGTGATTTTAACACAGGAAGATAAAGCTAATGTTATGTTACGTTTATTATCAAAAATACATGCATATGAAGAATAGATTAAAATAAATCGTATTTGTAAATGCAATCAGAATAAACTGATGATACTTTGAAGATTTTATGTTGTGCTGGAGATTTTTTGCATGCGTCCAAGTCAATGTCCAGTCTGCCATTCGTTTGATTGGCTCCAAATGTTGAATATCTCTCAACCATATCCTGTTGGATTGATATTGGTCCAGACCTTTTTTTCTTACCAATACTACTACTACTACTACTACTACTACTACTACTACTACTACTACTACTACATGACAAACACAATAACGTACGACTCAGCATCCATTTCTTCTCTTTGGGAGCCTGTCTATATTTCTTTTTTAGCAGAATGACAAGTTTGCGACAACTTCGGCTGTTTCGAGTTTGACTGATTGGTAATTTGATAAAAACTTAGGTCAACCGGGTGTACTATTCTCTTGCTTCTCTTTGCTTGCTCAAGAAAGTTGATGACCACGTTCGTAAGACTTGATAATATAGAAGCCCACTCCTTTTTCTAAGAAGTACCTTGCTAAAAAGTACATCAACAATTATGAATCGCTATTAATTGAGGCAATCAAATTGGCAGGTATACACGCAAACATAATGAACGTATTTTTAAACTTATGGTTCTTGTAAACACAACTTATTAAGTCATAGCCCAGCACACATTATATTAACAATTACTGGATGTACCCTGAATGTCAATCACTCCTTTTTCACCTTGCATCCCATATTTCCACGATATTTTTTAAAATCACTTGAATCTATTCGGGTATAATGTGGACGGACATGATTAAATATAGAGATGTTTGACGAGAAAAAAAGGCCAGAAAAATATCCATAGATATCTCTCAATCAAAACAAAATTCTTAGATCTGCCCCCAAATATGATGACGTTATACTGTCCTTCCCATAAAATGGCATTGACATTCACTGAGAACGTTTGGAAATATTGCATGGAAAAACGACAGCAAGATACAAAACTGTGTAAAAAAAAAAGAACAGAAAAAGAAACTAAACAAACCAGAACAAAAGAGCAGAAACCTATGAGAAACGGAATCCTACACCAAAATTTAATCATATTATCTTCCCACCCAAAATTCCGTTACATTTCATTAGAGATTCTGCCTTGACGGATAGGAGCAAATACAAGAAATTTTAAAGAAAAAATATCTGATCAAAATCTAGAAAAAAACTTAATTCACCAAAAATCCAATCACTATCCCTGTACAATATGGCTTAAACATCGAGAGGATTTCATTAATCCATTTAAGGCTTTTGGTGATGTTGTATAAACTGACAGGGATGAATTTGAATGAGTATTAATAATTAAATCGGAAAAAAAGTCCTAAATTAGATACTTCTGTCTCAATCTGTACATTTTCCGTATAGTATATCGTATAAACAGACAGGAGCGATTACAGAAATGCATAAATTTTTGAAAAGGAAATTTTTTTTTTTTAAATCGAGGATCTGCCTTAACATTTAACACATCCTTTCTCCGTGCCTGATTCATTAACTAAACGTCATTGACATTTTTTGATAACTTTTGTAGTAATCAAATGAAGAAACAGGGGTGGATACAGAAATTTAATACAAAAAATCCGTTTTTTTTTCTCTATACATTTGTGTATTCGATCATGTCCGCCCACTCAATACTCCCAAAAATCAATGAAAAAAAAAATTACAACCTGGGCCATAGAAAAATTGGCCACGCTCTTCTCTCAAAAGTCCTTAAATTGAAATTTCATGTAAAAATTCCCTCAATGCTGCTAATAAAATATTTCCCAAGAACCCAAGCACAACTGTATTCAAGCACGTACAAAAAAAAAAAAAGTAAAAAAAGCACTGAGCAAGTCATCACTGCAACATTCAATTTGGAACCATTTTAATTAGTATATTTCCAAACAATATCAAATCCCCCACCAACCAGTGAATTCTGAATTTGTTACAGTGGAATATACAAAAAGAGTACAAGAGATTGAAAAATGTACAATGAGATCAGCGATTCATTTATTCTATACCCCATACTTTTCAATGTTGCTTCCCTTCTCAGCAGTAGCATCATGGTTCTTCTGATATTCAGAGACCAAAAATTCATCTACAAATCAGCCCATGTGATTTTAATTTCAACCATACGTTCACCAGTGTACCGATGTAAGACAACCTTACGTATTAACGTTGCAGCAAACTGAATAACATTTGATAACTTTTCGATGGTTGTACTGTTATCAATAACTGTAGCCGACAATCTAATTTCATGGGGAGGTATTGATGAATGCAAGCTGCTATCATATTTTCAGGATCAAACGGCGGCTAGGTCAATCGGGGTATTGACGAGTCTCTCTATTGCTGGCTACGTTAGAGGGGCAAAACCTGGCATTGAGAAGATGAGATGTGGGAAACGGTACTTTACGTGCGACAAGTTTTCGCAGATTTGCATTCAACAGTAATGAGGTGGTGACAATGGTCACCCCAGCCACTGTTTCAGATATTTAAGTCACCATTTATCGGAGTGGTCAGCAACAGACTACAGAAGCAGATGTCATCAAGAGCTCAATTGCCTCTGCAAAATGCTTCATCAGTTTCCAGTTTGAGCTAATAGATAAATTATTATTGTATGGATTCAACCACAGTATCAGGAACATGCATTAAAAGGAAGAAAACAAGCTAAAATTCCGAACAACGGTGACAGCTTTTTCAGTCCAAACTGTTTTCCGGTTGGGGAGAGAGAAAATGAAGAAGCTATTGCTCTCATTTACCGATGTCGATAATTGTTAGAAAAGTCATCAACAAGGGATTTATTAGTATCACAATTGAAAAAAAACAAAACGCAATTCTCTTATTTTTTAGAAAAAAATACCGCTCTCTTTGTCGTAGAATAGCGTACTGGGAGGTACATATATATATATATATATATATATATATATATATATATATATATATATATATATATATATGTATATATATATATATATATTTATATATATATATATATATATATATATATATATATATATATATATATATATATATATATATATATATATATATATATATATATATATATATATATATATATATATATATATATATATATACCGACCACCGATAGTTTTTGAAGTTTGGTGACTTGAAATATTCAAATGGAATTTGTTTTAGATTTCAGTCGATAGCCCTTATCTAACGAGGATAATTGCAACTCTGTATCCACATCGATTAATAGTGATCGCTTGCCCAGATCCTATCAACTAAAATCGTTAAATAGTAACTCTTTCCCTCTTGTATGTTTATTGTCATGTCAGCGTGTAACTTGAGAAAATTGAATTCATTGTCTCAAAGTACTAAAAATATATTGTATATGTGTTGAGATTTTTCACCAAAGTTCAAAAAATCGTTCTTCAAAAATTGATAAGGTTGCATCAATCTCTGCATAATTCAGTCAGAGTAACATCGGTACCCCATATAATTTTTAAAAGCTGATTTAATGAATATCGGTGAAGGTCTCAAAGGAAAAAAAATCACAAAGAATACAGGGACTACTTTAAGTAAATCCATTTTGATGTTGAGCTTCGTAATGATAAATGTATCACTCACTTCCAATGAGTGGTCATAATTCTATGTAAGGATGAGAGATGAGTGACATCGAACAAGCAATCTCAATAAAGCGTTTCTAACATGAACATCTTAATCATCATGTTAAAACAAACAAGAAAAAACAATCAAATTCATGCATTGAATATATTCATCCAGTTAATTGATTCGAGTCCTTCAATTCCTCAAAACTTCAGGCGGTTGATATTATGTAATTTATCATGTAATATCGACTATTTCTAAGCAAAGAATTTATAGTACTGAAATCAATAAAACCATCCAAACGGTGTCCAATGTTCATGTTTTAGTTTACAGTATCTTAGGTTCCGTGGGACTTATCCATGTATCGTCACAAAGCGAATTTATGTCGAGGATACATGCTTTAATTGCAGCACGTGTGCAATTTATCATCGCTGAGCTGTTTTTTTTTCTGTAAATGATATTTAATCAAGTGTAAAAACAGAATTTTTTCTAATTAAAATATTCAACATCCTTAATAGATTTTGGCTTAACTTGCAAGACAAGTTTCACAGAAATGTGAAAAAAAAATATTATCATCCTTCCATTTAATTTGTGATATGTCAGCAATGACACTAGCTTGCATTGAAGAGCAATTTGTAAGGTCGAAACTAGAAAGAACGGTGACAGATGTTAGATAATTTGCTTGATAGCTTCTGGAAAAATGAATGAATGAATTGATAACATAAAGAAGACTTCCGTTTTTTTACATTTTTTAATTCTAAGAGTGTACAAATGTGACAAAGAGCTAAGGAAAAACACTCGATGAAATTCATTCTACTTCAGAAATTGGGAGATACATCCGAGAATAGAGTTACTTCATTTGGCATTGATAATCCTGGTTTGTATTAACGTAGCTGTGCCAATAGATGAATAGATGGACACTAAGGAGCATGGATTTAGGTATGAGCCCCCGGCAAATAAACTGCGCACAAAGCTCACATCGGATCGATTTTTATTTCTAAAATATTTTGGTATTTTTGAAAAGCAAAGCTTCAAGTATTCTTTTCAGTAACGGTAATAAAAAAAAATTACCAGTGTTGTTACACCAGATTCAGTGCCACAACCTGAAGAGTTGCTGAGCTGGAAGCCTTGAAGACAGGCACAACTCTGTTTCTTTACAGATTACATCTAACACGGAATCAACGAGGTCAGCGGCTTCCGTGTGGTCTCATTTTGCCCAATCGTTACTAGCACCCCCGGTAATAACATAATTGGTCCAAAATAGCTGACCGAAGAGGGTATGCGAATGGTCAGAGTCTACAGCTCAAAGTCGACACGAATAGCACTGGGCAGATTTTTGCCTCCACCGGCTTCATTGTTATAAACGTTAATTCGCTCAAATTCAGATCACTGTCACCATGATTAGTTCCTGTGGGATCGATGACATGCTCATCGGAGATAACCTCCCAGAGTTTGGCTCCGATTTGGTTACCGTATTGCCTGCTCAATTTCCCTCATGGTTTCTGGTCACAGCATAATAGAATATTCTCCGTATTGGGATTTGGAAATGGCCGAACGAACAGCGCTATACTTAATTGGTCGAGCAGGCCATTTACATCAAAACGAGGCTACTTTATCAGCATACTGAATTTGTCAATCAAGATTAGTCAAGTATTTTCAGATTTCTAACCTGGAATTACTGCCAACGTTTACAGGGAAAGTATATTGATTTTGGAGAATACATAATATTTGGGGAAAAAAGTATTTCCACAAACTGTAAATTGTCAGCACGTAATATAAGATTAAAAGTTGTGAACTATTGTTTTCGTTATTGATATTGTATTTCACCCCATGAGACCAGACATAGACAGGGGATAAATATTTACTCTTCGAACTGAGATCATTTTGTGAGATAGGTTTAATGTGTTTCAGCTTCTTTTTTTCTGGGATGAAAAAGACATTTGATTTTAGAACTTGTTATTTTTCAATTAAAAATACTGATGATTTTCTTTCAAATGATAACAAAATAATTAATTAGAGATTTGTTTTATCATTTCAATCGTTATCTAGTTTTATTGAATGAATTGTTGAATGATTATTCATTGAAATGGCGTAAAACTAAGTTGACGCGTGCGAATGCGTGTGTTTGTACGTATGAATGTGCGTACGTGTATGCGTGTGCAAAACTCGACTCCTCAACAACTGGCAATTGTACGAAGTTCATATTCGCCTATTTTTCGAGTCACCACACAAGGGAGTTCAGTTGTTGACGGTTTTTGATTAACAGTTCACGAGGGATGTAAAGGAATAGATACGAAAATGAATAATCATGAATTTCTTCTTATTTTCCGTTAGTTATTTCCCTTTAATTTACTATCTAGGAATATCTAAATTTAGATGTGAATTATCTAAATTGGCCACACTGAAAACAAGTAATTGAGATATTCTGAGGCCGTTAAATACCGTACGGGAAATCACTTTACATGAAAATTATAGCAAACTGCTCCTCAAAAGGGGAAATCCGAACTGGCTCCTTTAGGATTATCCCAAAGCTTATGATAGTTGCAGAAAAAAGAAAAGTATGTGTCAGACCTTGTCATAATTGCCCTGGATATGTTTGGGACAGATCTAAATACATGGCTATTCCGTAGTTTGTGTGTGTGGGGGGGGGGGAAGTAGTTTACGCTGTTTATACAGGAGAGGCAAGTTAATGCCGATTCAATATGTTATAAACAAACACCGGGTTCAATATCTAAGAGTAAATCAGGAGTAAAGTTTTCAAGACCTAGGAAGCGATATAATGTGTAGCATATTATGTAAATAAAATAGCAGCTGAGTATTCATGTAATAAAAAAAAATATTAACAGTGCTCAACAACAAAACGTAACCCTTTCTGCAAGAACGGCATAGTATATATTCCTGTAACGAAGTGGCGATATATTCATATCACAAGATATGTTCATACAATGGTGTACATCGTGTCGAGAATAATAACAATGCACCCAATCTGTTTCCTTCATTGCATATGGAATATTTTCAATATATGTATATATATATATATATATATATATATATATATATATATATATATATATATATATATATATATATATATATATTTATATATATATAAATATATGTATATATATATATATATATATATATATTCAAAATCAGAAATTGGAGACCTGTTAAGATTCGCAAAGTGAGTATAAATGAGATGATTTTTTCGTTTTCCCTCAGGTTTTACCCCGATTATTCTTGGCAATGTTTGAACCAAATTTATTTCGGACTCTATACTTCATATTGTTCAAAGAGCATCGAAAGTATAAACCTTTGAAGGTTATCCAACTGCATAGATATTCAATATTTCTTTTTAAAATGCCCTGGTTTTATCTTAAGTCGACTTATTCTCCCCCAAAACAAAAATGCTGAAAAAAAAAAAAAAATATCACCGATGACTCATCACCAGAAGTCTCAAAAAAAGACTACGTAAATGAATATTTTCCCAGCAGTTTTCTCCCCTTACCAAATAAAACATACCTTTATAGTCATTGGCTAAGCTAAAGTATTTTGAGATCGAGTGAGATAAAGTGAAATATAAAAAAAAATATGGTCTTGTGAAATTTATTCATAAATATGGAACAACTGAAATACAACTCAATATATAGCATATGGGATTTCAACGAATCATCCTCTGAAAAGACCAGTGGCTGAAAACAAATATATGTAAATGAAATAAATAACATGAGCTGAAAAATGTTGAATTTAAAGTACCATTGTTACACGTAGATTTTTATCTAATTTACATATGGAAAAGAAATGTTCAGTATTGGATTACCCAAAGGTCTTTCTCCTTGTTTACCTCAGTTAAGTTGGAGAGGTATATGTATTTGGTGGCGTCTTTACGTCTGTCCGTCTTTGTACATGATATCTTCAAATGCACTATTTGAATTTAAATGACATTTTGTGGATGAGTTGAAAAAATCTATTGGATAACTTATTGCATTTTCGAATGTATACAAGCCCAACTAGCAACTGTCCAAACTACAATATATCACCTGTTCCCCATGTATTTCCACACAATATCTCCCAAAGTTCTCTATGAATTCCAATGAGATTTTGTGGAAGGGAGCACAGTAGGTTACAGCAGAACGTTATTTTGACAGCGATCCACCGAAAATTAATTTTGCAGAGATATACACTCGCTGAACGCTTTCAAGTTTTAGCGAAAAATATCAAGAAATGAACGCAGGTTACTTGAATCCTACTCATTCAAAAGCAATTTTTAAAAATTCTTTCTGAAAGTCCAGCGAATTTTGGCTAAACATTGAATAATTTGTTTGCTTCTGAGACATTTTTGGAGGAAAAGGATGGGTGTCCCCAATATTTTCAAAAACAGCCTCTGCTTTTTTTTGTATCTATTAAATCTTAGGAAGAATGAACAATTTAAAAAAAAAGATTAGAGAATTTTTCAGACGAGTAAATAATGAAAAATCATAAAACTTGAATTACTACTTTACCTCCACATTGATCAATACATCTTTTCGAACAATTAACAGTGCAGATTTCTCGGCTCACTTCTCGTAAAACTCGACTCTTAAACTTAAAGTGGGGGGATACAATTTTACTGAGAAAATAATTACGATCTAAATTCATCCAGATAAGTTCTCCACGTGGAGTATATCATACGGAACGTACAAAAGCACACCAGGACAGGCGTATTTGAATGATCAATAAGATTATAAATATACCTTCTTCCCACCATTCAAGAAGATGGACTCTTCAACTGCAACAAGTGGCAATTATTATTCCTTAAAAAATAATTTTAAGGAAAATCAGAAATATTTTCAAAATGTTTCAGCTCATTGATTACTGCCTAGTTTCTTTATAAACAATATACATCGTTTATAGATCCCACAAATTGGTCATATAAGACCGGGTGTGGTTTTGAAATAGACACAGTTAATGGTAAAAATACCCTTCATAGAACTGTGCAAACGATTGGAATTTCACCTTTCGAATATATGCTATATATGGAGCAGGTTATTGCAATCACATCCGCATAGAGCTATTCCAATATCAATAATCGACTCATAACAATAATCAAATCATATATGTAGGGAATAAAAATGAAATGTTTGGTACCGAATTTTCTCTTCGATTCACAAAAGACGGCTACCGATTCCTTCAGTGCACTATCCGGAAATTTTGGGCTGGTGTGCTTGTCGCTACATTCTGTGATGTGAAGAAGACAATGATGAACTTGTGAACAAACATACATATCAAAAATGTGTTTGAATCCATGAAGACCGTTTCTGTAATTATTCTTATGATTTTTTCTGTAATTATAGGCGTGTGGGAAATCATTTGATAAGTATGGAAGAGAGCTCTTTGCCCGAAAAACCCTGATGATTTGAAAGGAATTCAACTTCAATGTCTTGAATTCCAGGGCGGCAATTGCTCCGCACGTTCCCTTAGTTTTTATGCCAAATTCAAAAACTTTTAACTTTTTCAAACATTCACACCGATCATTGATTTATGTGGACTAAGAATTTATTTACGAATATTCCATACAAACATTCTCTCTGATCATTTCCCAACTAACTTTTCATGAAACAAATTTAAAGAAAGCATAAGAAAATATCTGAAAGAGACGCATTTGAGTTTCATTAATTTAGGAAGCCACCCCCGACTTTCTTTTTTCAATTAAAATGATAAAATCACTTTCTTTATGTCATCTTCTAAGATCAACACAGGAACTCAAAGTTTCATTATTCAGCCGATCGAATCATTGCGTGATATCTGTGAAGATAGATTGCACATTAATTAGTTTCTTTTACAGCATAAAAGAGAATTTGAAAATTAATTACTGCTTGCGTGTATACCTGAGTGAAAGTAATATACATTAATATGCATGCATACAGTCATGTAAGTATGCAAATATACATATTTATCCAGTTTTTCGAAAGCTCGATTTTCGTGACGTTTTCACTTTTACGAAAAGTTGTGAAGAGCGAAAAAGGCGTTCAGTGATTGTTTTGTCGTGAGACATTTCATAAAAATCATCTTTCATCATCCTTCACAACCCAGCTTCTTGTAGCCTCGACCAACGAAACCTCCAAAAATACCGATAGCCCTTTACTGAAATTCTAAGTTTTTTTTCCCCACAAAAACAAAACAAAGAAATAAATGACACTCTGGTTCTATCAGTATTAGAAAACAATTCAGTCGTGGCGATATTCGATGCGGTTAGCAGATTTCTTCACACCATACCACTTTCACTAGTCTCACAATACAACACTGCACCACCACAGCGAACCAACAACGCAATCTTTTAAGCAACTATATGGCAACACCAGTATTAGGCGAGAAATGCATCACTGTTCGAAGATTGCATGACAATTTCCCAAGTTCTTTCAATCATAACAGAAAGTGTTTTTTTCTTTTCTTTTTTTCTCTGCTCACGGCTATTTCCATAATGAAACACCACGGTGAAAAGCTCATTCACACGGAATTCTATTGATTAAACAACACTGCTGGGAAACGCATGAATCGTCTGTTTCTGTGTGGAATAATATAGATCAGTGATGTTTTCATGCTATCTCCACTCATCCTAGAGTAACAATTAATCACATACAATGATTATATACCTTTTCTTCGTTCATTTACATATATATATATATATATATATATATATATATATATATATATATATATATAGAGAGAGAGAGAGAGAGAGAGAGAGATTGATAGATAGATAGATAGATAGATAGATAGATAGATAGATAGATAGATAAAGACATATACAAACCAAACGGATAGACGGGAAGATCTATCTATGTATACAAGCTCTTACGTGAAAAAGATAGGCAGATAAGCATCATCTGGGGACTCTATACTAATCCATATTCATATATATTGAGAGATCGCAATATATATATATATATATATATATATATATATATATATATATATATATATATATATATATATATATATATATATACGCACACTCATACTCACGTCTGAGTCGCCTTAGATTCACTGTTTCCAAGCAATTTGTAACTAGTTGTTATACAAACAGGGGACATCCTACTCAAGATTCTCAGATACACAAGTTTCCGTGCTATCAACCACTCCAACTTTTAACGACACAATTAGCATATCATAAACACCATTTTCACTTGGGTTTCGGAACGCTCAGATTTCAATGCTAATTGCTCCTTCTTTTCACGACTTTTTGAAATAGGGTAAATCCTGTGCATTGATTCTTTTGTGTGAAATATGGGGTATGTCATTATTTATTTATTTTTTCTGATTAAAAATTCATTGTGTCATATGGTCGCCATTTGTAGTCATAAAATACGATTAACAATAGAACCCATTTGATTTTTTCAGTTTTACCGACGCCAAATCTTTATTATTTCTCGGAGGAGTAATTCCTGAAATAGTTGGAAATTACGTTATTCAATCGACTTCTTCAAAATACTTTTGCAATTCCCAAAGCATCAGATTAGTTGCGTTCCAAAATCTTCATGTTGAAATTATTTAATGCAAAGGAACGACACATCTGCAGGAATAACAGAATAGTTTAACAGATGATTTTTATTCCCTTTATGTTATGAAGGGCACCCGGCAAAGTTAGTATGATAGAAATAAAATCATACATAAGTTGGTATCTGTTGTTAATTCTTCCATTATAAGCTGATCTATGAGAATATATATGAATCTATATCTATCCATCTATATATCTATATATCCATCCATCCATCTATCTATCTATCTATCTATCTATCTATCTATCTATCTATCTATCTATATATATATATATATATATATATATATATATATATATATATATATATATATATATATATATATATATTTATATATATATATCGCCTGAAGAATCTCAAACAGGGCTGAAACATGAACGTTTAGATATGTTCTAATTCTACCCGAGCCATTCCTCTGTTGAGGTGGCGTTGCAGGACAAACCATGGGAAAACATTTTTCTGTTAGCATTGGGGGAGGAGGGCATCAGTGGGTATGATATCAACACCCCCTGACCAGGGCCCCCAAAAAACTTTGTTGAGTTTAGGATTTCTAACTTGAAGAATGAGCGCCTCCGATATCAGAAAAATCTTTTATACGGATGTGATATACAGTTGATGATGACAATACGTTGAAGTGATATGTATTTGTTTAGGTGGATTTGTATTACACCATGTTTGGAGAGTTGGAGGGTACGGCTTCTCGATAAAGTAACCGTTGTTAGTTCAATATAACAGTTTGGTATCTGTTAATGGAGAACTCTTTTTTTTAAAGGACAGCTGAATTCTTGAATGACGTCAATTTGATTTATAGGTGTTCCTGTCGGCAGGGCTGTTTCTAATAACTAAGTTAGAAAATTTTTATTGTTAGTTTTATGCATTCGACTTCTCAATAGGAGGAGTGTAACGGCGTATTATGTTTCCTTGTGGACTCATCTTGTTCGCAGTTCTGAGGCTTCTGGTCACAATTGAATGAGTTTTTTTTTTGTATTGCTGTTACTGTTTTGTTTAAAAAAACACTAAAGAAGGTTATATCGGATGTGAACATTATCAAAGAGAAAAATTATCAACCACTCAACATAATCTTTCACGGTCACGTGCAGGGGATTTAGAAAGTAATCAAGAGTTGCATGCCCCTTTTGCATACAATGTCATCTCAACATGATAATGGCCTACGATGGACCCGATATGAATTCGTGCAAGAAAGTAAAACCAGTTTTCTCAGTAACTCAACAATGACTGAACGTACGGTCGTAATTTCTAGGTTTGATTTGGAGTGTAAAAAAAAGAAAAGCTAACTCAATTATTGGAAACATTTTCCGTGTCATTTGTATTTGATCTGATTTACTTAAATGAAGGATTACTTTCTAAATGAAAATCACACACAACTGCCCCCATATATATATATATATATATATATATATATATATATATATATATATATATATATATATATATACATATATATATATATATATATATATATATATATGTACACATACCCATTATAATTAGATGTGACTCGTATTTTAACATCTGAGTGAAAAAATATTAGGCAATTTCGTAGTAATGTGCTTTTATTGCAAGACTTATTGATATCAGTGAATAATAGCAAATTCGTGTCAGTTGAGAACCCCATGGTGTCATCAGGTGAGAAGAATGTGCTTTCATTGAAAAAGTTCTCTTCCTTCGGTGAGAGAGTCAAGTGTTACGGACGATGAAGCAAATGAATGTCTTTGACAGACTCAGATAATCCAGGATGAACAGTGAAAAGAAAACATTTAATGTTCAATAGAACAGAATGTATTCCTCAAATTCGAATATTCAATGTATGCACATATCTGAGTAATAATTCATTCTAAAATAATTGTCCCCCTCTCCAAGAAAAAGAAAAAGATTGAATTTGATAGGAATAGTGCAAAATTGAAAAGAGAGGGAGGGAAATATTTTCTCAACAACACGAATAGAATAGGCCTTGGTTACAGCCAGCAAAACCCAATAATCCTAATATTCCTTATTAGAACAGATAGGAGGTTTACCATTATTAGTATCAGGCCATCTATATTTGGAGATTCGATTAGGATCTAACACATGAACGTGGGCCTGCAATATTTGCTTGCTGATCACTGGTATACGAAGTCTATCTTGATTTGTATTTCTTTTTTCATGTTATGTAATCGTTAATCCTTGGGGGTTTTACAATGATATTTAGACCATTGGATATAGTTCAGTTTTTCAACCCGGGAACAAGAAAGTCACACCGATCATAATTGGCATAGATTGTGTTTAAGAAAATGAATTTTGTTTGATCTTCGGTTATATATATATATATTATTTTTATTTTCATAAATTTATTTTTTTTCAATAATAAGACATAAATATCTCTGGCAATTTCAGCAGTACAGTTACTATTATACATGTTTTTCAAAACAATTTTCGAATAGCTTCTCTGGGAGATCTAATAACAGATTTAATACTGAACAATATAGGAATCCTCTCAACATTTGTTCTGATTTTTACTAGTATTGTCATCTACTCTTGATTCATTCTTTTATGTCCAATTCCTACTGGGATATAACAAAGTTTCCGCTGTGTTAGGGCTCTCTGTGTCAGTTTGCATAGGTCCAATTGATTTTTTCTCTATTCCACGGTATCTTTTTTGAATTTTGGGCAAAATCCAGGTATGTCCCTGCTTTCAACTTTGAATGTATATAAGACGAATAGGGGCTTGATTAGCAATGAAGAAACAAAAAAAAATCATCAGAGCAACACCACTGAACAAATTCATCCAGCACTATTTAATCAAATGGTCCACCCACCTGAAAAGGAATGGCAACCGATCTAGCAGCCTTGAGACCTACATTGTCACATGTTCAGGCATCAGAATAATGGGACAACATTGCAGGCAGTGTGACAAAAGGATTTCCACACCTGGCAGAACACGTGAAATAAAATCTTTGATATAAAAGAACAAAATGAAAAAAAAGACCAACTTTTTTTGAGTTCCGTAGCAGCATTCCCCTGTCATAGTTGTTTTATTAATAGTAGCCGTTTGTTATTTAGTTTTGTTTATGATGTTTTTCATGGCCGTTCTTTATCCACACCTCCTGTCAATACATTCGTTTCAGTCTTGCTTCTTCTTTTATATTAAAAAGTATGTTTACTATTCCAGATTTTCATTCTGATTTTTATTATTGATTTTTTCTCTTCCGTCCACTTCATAAAATTCATACTTTTTTATTATCTAGAATCGTTATAAGAATATCTTTTTGTTATTCCTAATTTTATTTGTGCAATATCTTTGCGAGTGACGCTTTCAAGACTCATTTTATAGCACCATTCACTTCTTTTATAGCTACTTGCATTTTTACCAAAAACAACTTCTGACAGACAGTCATCATCCATTTCTCTGACATGTCTGGGTCATCTTGCCTGGAAGAGTCATCTCTGTTTTTTTATTGCATGTTTTATCGAAACTAAACTTTAGACTATATTTTATCTATTGTAAAATATCGTTTCACGTGGTCATATTTCCTACAAAATATCCACACAACATAAAATACAGAACCATCGTAGTGAACACGTATTAACAGTATTTTTCTGTGTGTTCTTCGTTCTTGACATATCATTTTCGAGATGATTGGAGAGTGACATTCAATAATATATAAAAAGTGTATCTCATAGACATCAACACCAAACATCATAGGAATCGTTTCATCTCCCACGTAGGGGAGAAAATCAACCTTATATGTGTTCTTTTGGCTATAATTGGATGAATAAAGCTCATCTGTGTCCATGTGGAAAATATTCGGCTAGAGAAAGATGTAGACTTTTTTCCAGAAAACTAATTTCCAAAATGTTGAAAAGAAAATGCACTGAGTGAAATTAAATCGGTCTAACTAAGCATAAGGAAATAGACCACTTATAAGAGCGCGGAAATATCGAATCTTATGCTTGTGTTATTTGCTTATTCAAACAGATGAAAATTTGACGTTTCAGTGGATTCTCTATTTTATGTCTACATACGTAGGTTTCCCGCTATTTTTTTTCCT